>JAQJVL010002300.1:0-108835 GCA_035578905.1 Stictocephala bisonia
GGGGATTATAAAAAAATTTAATTTTTGTTTAAATTTTAGGGATTAAAAAACAAACAAAATAAAAAAATATTTTTGAAGTACTCACTTGCGCAATTGCACATTCAATGAACATTTTTAAAGAGAAGTGAAGTACCAGAAAATATCCTGTAATTACACTAGTAACTACACGTATTCTAATCTTTTAATCCAAAATCCATGACTATTATATAAAGAAACATGATTTCTAGAAATATAATATTATAATATAGTTGTTAATAAAATTCAGGAATATGATATTATAAGTTAATAAAACTTTTTTTGTGACACACTACTTGAAAACACTTACATTATAAAGTATTCGATAAATTAATAGTTTTATTCAATTTATAAGTGAGAGACACGTGTTTATATATATTCAGTTTTGGAAATATACTGGCTATATACCAATATGTATTCTCAACAAAACTTTCACTTTGGGCCTGCCATGTGGTCTCTGCTCTCCCTCCAAATTCTCCTTGGTCTAACTATTGTGTTATTATAGATAGCTTATAAATATACTCCTAATATTATATATATATATATATATAATATATATATAATATATATATATATATATATATATATAATATATATATATATAATGCGTAAACTAGTATAGTAGTGTACACGTATGTTATAAAGATACTTATCCAATTCACAAATGCTTCAAAATACAGAAAGATGATGATAATTTACCGCTCCAAACATTATACCGAAAAATGCGATTGGTTTTTTACTATAAACTTTTTTAATTTTTAAGTTATCGATTCGCTTAAAAAACTATTTTGTAGGAAATTTGAAGCCCTGTAAAATATGTGAAATGCAAATATTTTTCATCCCCTCAAAATTTAGATTTGTAAGTATAAAAAAGCTTAAAAAGGTAGTTTTTCGTCTTCAGTTTTGGAGCTTCTAATTGTCATAAGTCAGTCAAATTTTGTCGTACAAAAATAAAAAAAAGCAAATTTTTTAGACAAAAAATCTAAAACTTTTGTCTTATTATAATTTTCATAGCTCGGTTAGTATTTGAAATATTTTGAAAAAAACATGGATTTTTTTAAATTAATTTTTTTTCTCAAAATTAAATCGGTCATTTTTTAAATTTAAGCTTTTAAACCCGTTTAAACTCCCAGTAATTATTATTTTGTGTATAAACAAAGTAAATTGGTGATGAATTATGCTTAATTTCAATGTTTGTCGTCAAATAACTAATTTTTAATGCAGATTTTTTTTCTCAAAATTCAAGTCGACCATTTTGTTTTGACTGTAACTCCGTTAATTTTCACTCTAATCACTTTTATCTGCAACCAAATGAAAGGCCTTTTGAGTACTTTAAAAAAATGTCCTTTGAGAAATCTAGTCCAACTTCAAGGTGTCATAAGTCCGGTTCTATACCACCTATAAATTTTTTTAAAAAAGCAATCTCTTTGTTATTTAATTACCTTTATTTTTGCTCTTTTACATTTTTTGTGTAAAACCTGTAGTTTTTTGGATATTTGCAAAAAATCGCCAACAAAAATATGCATTTTTTTTGGAGCTAAAATCGCCCACCTTTAGGTGCTAATATCTCAAAACGTATTGATTGGAGTAAAATTTGTTATAGAATGTTTTGGTTTAGAATTAGTTCCTCTACCGAATGTGAATTTATTTTTTCATAACAATATTGCCAACCCCCTAGAAGGGGTGACCCCCACCCCTATGAAAAAGCACACATCAACACTATTTACTTTTGTTTCTTGGCTACTCCCTAGCTATAGTTAAAATTTAAAGCGAATTCTTCACATCCGAAAATATTTCTAGCCAAAATGCTTCAGTGACTGTACTACAGCGCTGTGTGGCCTCAGAAGGAAGTTATTTTGAAGGTGACAATGTATAATTGTAATTCTTTTTGAATAAAAAGTTTAAAAAAAATCAGTCTCATTACTTAATTTACAGACCTCGTATGGGTTCGGGGACTTGTATGTTGGTAGCTGGTAGATGGAGGAAGTAAATTTAGGTCAGAGGTGGGTTGTGACATCGATTGATAATGAGATAGGGTTCTAAAAGGCCCAAGTCAGCTTGAAAAGAATATTACTTATTTCATGCTGTACTATTGATTGGGGTCCTCTTGGAGAAACGTTTTCAGTTTATGAGCAACGTGTTCTCCAAACACGTCACAATCATCGCGTTCCAATGAACGCTGCAAAATACCCACGACTTGGTCAACTGGAGTTGAATGAGGTCTTTTGCGCTTCTTTGGTGTACTCGATGTTGTAAAAGTCTCAATTGTCTGTTCAGTCTCACTTTGGTTGGGATTCGGGCTAAATTATCATCCTCTGACTGTTCAATACGTTTGCTCCCTCCTTAACGGCAAGCGGTAACCCCAGTATGTATTTAATAATGATAAACAAATTTCAAAATTAACCCATCAACTGATGACCGTAAATTAGAAAGATTTCAGGTGCCAGTTGATTTGTTAATTGAAAAAACAAGATATAAATAAAAAGTAATTGCCTTACCACCTGCCACCTAACGTAGCCTAAAAAAAATGCGAGGAGTTTTAATTTGGAAAAAAATAAATTTCATTACATAAATTCATTAACAGCATTTTAATTTTTAAAATATTGTTGCATAAAAAATTTAAATTAGTTTTTTATGAAATCCACTTATATGCACTATTTTGATACCTACCTAAATTCTAAATATTTAAATGTAATATTGTTATTTACATTTATAACTCATTAATTTGCAATGTTTTCAATTATCAATTCAATATAGATGTTTAATTTTTAAAATATAGTAAAATAAATATTTTTTTTATTTACTTATATTGTGAAAACAACAGTTTATTGCAGCTAAAGCATTATAAAGCAAAGAAAAAAAAGGAAACACATTCCATTATAAATATTAGAAAACTATTATAGCCTAAACAAATATAATGCGGGGAAAGAACAGCTTTGTGTGTAGAGGGCAGTGGGCGTAGGGGCCTATTTAATTTAAAATTATATACGCCCACTGTTGTGATAGAACGAGTGTTAGTGAATGTAACAACGCACATTCATTAGGGTGACCTATCTTAAATAACATTTTTTTTTCAGATTCCTGAAAATGAAGAGGAATGGCAACGCATTTCCCAGGACTTCCAACAAAAGTGGAACTTTCCTCAGTGCTATTGGGGCCATCGATGGCAAACATGTAGTAATACAATGTCCGCCAAACAGTGGGGAGTGAATACTTCAACTACAAGTCTTTCTTTAGCATTGTTTATTTGGCCTAGTTGATGCTGATTATAATTTTATATTTGTAAACGTTGGATGCCAAGGTAGAATTTCCGATTGTGGGGTTTTTCAAAAATTGTCAGCTATATAAAGGATATTAAAAATTTGTACATTTAATCTGCCACCAAATCGTCTAAATCCCCAATGGAGACGTCCCTGTACCTAATGTAATATGAGAATTAAAACATATGGCCGACAGACTCTTAACACACTTAAAGGACTTACTTATTACCTACAGTAGTTAGATAAAAACAAACATATAACCAACTAAAAAATTGTTTAAATCGTACTCTTGAAGTAAACATTCCTAACACGCTAAACCACAAGCCAATATACGCACGCAGTCTGAAAACGTACTGAATGTGCATCCGTAGGTAACAATTAACGTAACTTATTTTAGAATCAAGCGTGGGAAAGTCCGACAATAGCGAATGTTTCCAGGACTGCAAGCATATGGGCCCTCCACCCGTCTCCTCCCTATCACCGCTCGGCGGCTCGAGGCCGACCTTCGCCGCGCGTCTATACTTGCGAATTAAATCATCTCCCCGGCAACGGCTTTTCTGTAGGAGTCAGCAGCGTTGAGGAGTTGTTTCATTTCCCTCCAAACCATTGTCTCCGCTGATAATGTCCTTATACTTATCCATATCAATACCACCAAGGATATCGCCCAACACAAAGGGCCACTAACCACCTCACCAAAGGCTGAGAGAATAAGCCAGAGGCCTCCGGGATGTAGTGCACGCATTCTACAAAACATAAGCCCTGAAAATCGAGGAAAACTTGTCATCTCTGAAGGATCTGACAAGCTTTCCGCCTGCTCTAATAAATCGTGATACATCTGGGTTTCCAAAAATGACCATTTGAGGGTGTCTCGAATGTACTTTTCAAAGGACATAAAATTCATTGCGGAGCAGAGTTGAGACCATAAACCCTTTTCCGCTGCTTCTCTGAAAGCTTCGTAAGAACAGAGGGCCCCAAAGATACATAAATATTCCTTTCCGTACTTTGCACAGATATACGACGCAATTTTACCGATTCTCAGCCAGTTAAAGTCATCCTTACAAACTTGCCCCCCCAAAGATGGAGGTTATGAGGGCCATGATCGAAGACTTCTTAGCAAAGGTGTTTTTTAAACCGCAAGGGTGTTATTGAACCGTCTCGTTCCGCTTATGCCAGTCCATCTTTTCTTGTGCCCAAGCCTAATGGCAAGTCCAGCTTGTGATGTATTATCGGATGCTCAACGCTAAGGTCGCTATTGACTGGGTAACCTCTGTCTGATTTGCATTCTGCTTGTGATTGGTTGGGTAATTAAATGAAATTTTTTCTAATTTCTAAGCTGCCCTTGCCATTCCATTTCATGTATTGTAAATGGTTCGAATTCCTTATGGTATTAAAACTTATTTTAATGCCCATTTTATTCCCAAATTTTGTGGTTTGGAAGAATAAAGTTCCAAATAACAAACAACCGTGTTCGAGAGAAAGCCCTGTCAAAGTTGTGCCTTGTTACTGAACTGCTTTTCTATCATATTTTTGGGTATATATTAAGTTTATTTTTTATGCGGTATATGCTCCCTTGATTGGTAAATTTTCAAAGTTTTTTTTAATAAAAAGTTATTTAATTAATAAAGAATCATTGGAGCTATATCATTGTCAGTTTTAATGATTTTATGAGTACCATGAAGTTGGAACCATGTAATTCTAAAATAAGGTAATGAAGGATTTATAAAAATCATTGAATTGTGCACCAAATTGTGGAGTGCAAAATTTGGGATTTTTTTTTGGGCAGAAAAATATCAATACACAACCAGTAAACAAACCAAAACCATTCAATAAAGTTCTTTGCTCATGTAAGCTGTATCTGCTGTGTTTAAAAATATTTTGTTCTCACTTTTAATTTTAAGTGGTTAAAAGTATTCATAAATTATTATAAAACATAGTTATTACCTTATTTTTTTATTTATAAAAAAAAAAATATGGACATGTAAATGCACATAGCATCATCAACTTTTACGTAATTTCATGCTCTGTGTTGAAGATACGTTTCCGCATCCTGCTAGTTGTAGTAAATATTGTATTTTGTTACAAAAATAATAATTAGAAAACGTATATAAAAAAATTATGTTCTATACTTACCATGTATTTTATTTCAACGCAGAATGGTGAAATTAAAATTTTTAAGTAATTGTTTAGTATTTACATACGACTTTAAATGTTCATCATAATATCTTCTTTTATTATTGATGGTATGGTATCTTTGAAAACAGTCCGGGAGACACAAAGCTGGTTCAACTGGCCCAAGCTTTGTAGTAGCAAGTTGTGCCCCTTTTCTTTGACCATTACGAAGCACAATTAAACACTTCTTACCCCCCATATAAATCCCGGTTATTTAAAACTGGCGGTGGGGACAAGCCAGGGGAATGAATATTTATAAATATATATAATATATATATATATAATATATATAATATATAATATATATATATATATAAATGTTTATTGTCCTATTCATATTTTAATGAAAAGTTTTTGTTATAAAATAATAATGTTGTTTGTAGCAATGTATAGTTTAAGTTTAAAAAATGTTCAAGTGCATTTTTTAAATAGGTTTTCCTTTAAATCCAATTAGGATAATAAATTAACGCTTTTATGGAGAATCGCCCATATACAGGGTGTACCGGAACCTCTGGAACTTTCATCAAAATTGTTCCTTAGTCAAGACAAACATATTTCACACTATAAACTGGTTTTTGATAATATACAATTTTGTACTATTAATACAGCTATTGTCCTTTATCCAGCATATTTTATTAAAAATTTTCATATTGTATTGAAGTAACCAGCTATATTAACCTAGGCCTGTGATACTTATTTGGGATGCTCAAAAACAAACTAAGAGTTGCACCCTGAATGCAATTGGCTGTGTACTTTACTTTGATTGAATAGCATTACCACAAATCATTATTATCACCACACCTGAGGCTGATAAAACTGATACATTTAAATCAGTATGTATGATGAATTTTTAGAACGTTATGGTCAGAATGCCTAGCTGCCTTACTAAGTATCTCCTTATGCACGGTCACCAAGTCCCGGGGCACCATCAGACCCATACCGATGGTGACAGGATGGAGGGTTCCTAACCAGCACGCCAGCCAATCCCAGGCTGAATGTACATTCCTCCTTCTAACTACACTAGCCAGTCCCAGGCATGGATGTACAGTTCCCCTTCCAAACTATACTCAGCTAGTCCCAGGCTGAAGTATACATATCCTCCTTCTAACTACACTAGCCAGTCCCAGGCTGAAGTGACATTCCTCCTTCCTAACTACACTAGCCAGTCCCAGGCTGAAGTGTACATATCTCCTTCTAACTACACTAGCCAGTCCCAGGCTGAAGTGTACATATCTCCTTCTAACTAACACTAGCCAGTCCAGGCTGAAGTGTACATATCTCCTTCTAACTACACAGCCAGTCCCAGGCTGAAGTGTACATTCTCCTTCTAACTACACTAGCCAGTCCCAGGCTGAAGTGTACATATCTCCTTCTAACTACACTAGCCAGTCCCAGGCTGAAGTGTACATATCTCCTTCTAACTACACCAGCCAGTCCCAGGCTGAAGTGTACATATCTCCTTCTAACTACACTAGCCAGTCCCAGGCTGAAGTGTACATACTCCTTCTAACTACACTAGCCAGTCCCAGGCTGAAGTGTACATATCTCCTTCTAACTACACTAGCCAGTCCCAGGCTGAAGTGTACATATCTCCTTCTAACTAACACAGCCAGTCCGAGGCTGAAGTGTACATATCTCCTTCTAACTACACTAGCCAGTCCCAGGCTGAAGTGTACATATCTCCTTCTAACTACACTAGCCAGTCCCAGCTGAAGTGTACATATCTCCTTCTAACTACACTAGCCAGTCCCAGGCTGAAGTGTACATATCTCCTTCTAACTACACCAGCCAGTCCCAGGCTGAAGTGTACATATCTCCTTCTAACTACACTACCAGTCCCAGGCTGAAGTGTACATATCTCCTTCTAACTACACTAGCCAGTCCCAGGCTGAAGTGTACATATCTCCTTCTAACTACACTAGCCATCCCAGGCTGAAGTGTACATAATCTCCTTCTAACTACACCAGCCAGTCCCAGGCTGAAGTGTACATATCCTCCTTCTAACTACACTAGCCAGTCCCAGGCTGAAGTGTACATATCTCCTTCTAAACTACACTAGCCAGTCCCAGGCTGAAGTGTACATATCTCCTTCTAACTACACCAGCCAGTCCCAGGCTGAAGTGTACATATCTCCTTCTAACTACACCACCAGTCCCAGGCATGGGATGTACAATTCCCCTTCCAAACTATACCAGCTAGTCCCAGGCAAGGGATGTACAATTCTCCATCCCAATTAATCCAGCCAGTCCTAAACTAGGGTGTGTGTTCCTTTCCAACTATAACCAGCAAGTTTCAGGCTGGCGTGTACATTGCTTCTTCCCATCTACACCAGCCAGTCCCAAGCTGTGGTGTACATTGCTTCTTCCCATCTACACCAGCCAGTCCCAGGCTGAAGTGTACATTGCTCCCCAGGCAGGTGTGTACATTATTCCTTCCAAACCACACCAGCCAGTTCCAGGCTCGATGGAACATTTCTCTTTCCCAAGTAGACAATTTAGTCAAAGGCTTCAACGTACATTGCTCCTTCCCTACTACACTAGCTAGTCCCAGGCTCTATTGTACATTTATTTTTCCCCAAGTAGACAAGCTTGTTTTAGACGGGTTTGTGCATTGATCCTTCCAAACAACAACCATTCCTAAGCTGATTTGTACATATAAACTACACCAGCCTGTCTCAGGCTGGGTGTACATAAAATTTGTAATAAAATGCTGGCTCTTCAAATGTAAGACGAGATTCATTCTAAAGAAAACTTACAAAGTTCTTTTTTATTGCACATTGGCGTTTTTTTCAGTAAGTTGACTCCATATATTTGGTCACCATTGTTTTATTCAATATGATCAGTTATTCAAAAGCTAGAGTTAATTAATTCCATTTATTATTTGCATCACCATATGTGTTGATGCTATAAATGTTACTAGATTTATATTAATGGGAGACGGTACTCCTATCTTTCAATGTTAACAAAGTTACCATTTTGTCAGGGCCCAATGACCAATCAGCCTATTTTTTTTATTTAACCCTAGAGAGGTGGCACTGATTTTGAAACACACGAGAGGTGGCACACGGAGTTTTACTCCAGGAACAATAAAAATATAAATAAGTTGCACATTTAGTACATTTTGTTTATACAAATGAAATTTATTAGTATTAAGATATAATCCTAACATATTTGAGAAACATTTTCATTAAAATAATTGAGTCGCCAAGTTGCAAAACTCGTTATGTCCATTTTGTAAAAATTTCAGGAATGGCATACTAAAAAGTAACACACACAAAAATTATGGAATATATATATCACCAAGTTATTATATTAAATGTATATCAAGAACCCTGATAAAGATTTGTTAACATTTAGGGGGGTTGATGTTCAACATAACGAGTTTTGGTACAGCATGTTGGATATAACGAGTTCTGCTGCATTAGGCCTATGTGTGACAGGCATATTGAAATAAGGAGAAATCTCATTTTAATAACAACTTATTTTTATTATTTCTTTAAAATATTCTCAGTAGAATAAAAAATTGGTTAAAAATCCATTGTCCATAGTATTAGACTAGTATAATGTTAACATATTTATACAGCCAACTCTTCTTCAGCATCATTAATTTCCCCGTTGTCAGAGTCATGCTCTTCTTGTGGGTCAGTAACGGTTTCTTGTTGCTAAAAAAAATTTTTGAAGAAGTTGAGTTCTTCATTTTGTTCCCACTCCTTGGTGAAATGTTTTACCAAAAGGTAGTTAGGTCCTTCAATTTCGCCTTTTTTATGGCAACACCTTCCTTCTCTGGTTTGGGATTCATGAGTTTTAACTGCTTTCCATGCTTAAGAAGACTTTTGCTACTCCTGTGTCAACATTTTAATGAGTTTTCACCTCTTACAATACAGCTTCCTTTTTTGTTTTCACCAGGATAATACGTTTGGTCGGTCTTAACTTAAAATGCCAATCTTTAGGCTCTTTGATAGTTTCAGACGATGCCACTTTCGCTGAGTTGAAAAAGATTAAAAATTTCAACATAGTCCTTGTCTGTCAAAAGAGTGGTGTTCTTTTAAATTTTAGACTCAATTCGTCCAAAAACCCTATCGGGAGGGATGAAGGAGTGGCCAACTATTGGGAAAAGCAACATTATTTTTTTTACAGACGTGGAAATCTTGTGACAGAAACTTGCTGAGCATACCGATGACTATTTTATTTTGTTTTGGTCACCAGCATCCATCAGCGACTACTTTGATAGTGTGCACTCCAGTCAGATCTGTGTTTAGCAAGTGATGAAAAATCGCTGAAGAAATTTGGTTTGAGCCTTTTTTATACTCATTTTCCAACCAAACATAAGAGAAGATTTTATCCTTAGATTGTGGATCTGTTGAGGATCCTTCACAAATGGTAAAATTGTAAATACACAATTGACGCAAATAGTAGGAGGCTTGATCAGCGATTTTCGGAATAACCTGGTTTTTCCGAGAAACCTGGTTTTGGAGAAGATGTTGTCCAACAACTGCTGCACTCAAGCAACAAAATTGAAAAGTAGTCAGTGACAACAAAATTTTTTGTATGAAAGGGGGTATTTTTGTCAACAGCGCATGGGGAAATCAACCTTTGGGGGTGTTTTGTCAACAGCGCTTGAGAAAGTCAACCTTTGCGAGTTTTTTTTTGTCAACAGCGCGTAAGGGTTAACAAAATTTTTTTGTTTGAAAACTAGACTTTTTTTGCTTAAAATTTTTTGTGAAAATATACTACCTTATAGCTTTTAAAAAAAATAATTTCTTTTTATTTACAATGTCGTTAAATAAAGTAGCAAAGAAAACAGTAAAAGGCATAAATAAAAATGTGAGAATTGTTTGTTGTTGCCTTTATTATTTTAAATATTTGCTATTTATTCTGTTCCTGATGCAAAACTGCGTAAATTGTACTTAATAAATAGTGAACATTTTTCCTATGTCGGCACAAATTACGCTACAAAAAACTAAGGCCGGGTGTAGGACAATAAACTAAGACCATACTGTACTTTGTTTTTGATCAGGGGCATTTTAAAAAAAGGCGCGCAATAAATTTTCGTATTTTATTTAGGGTTCAAAGAAGCTTTTACAGTTTGTTTCCATAAAAACAATTTTCCGTCTTTTTTAAAGTATTTTATTTGAAAAATTTACTTTTCATTTTGTGCGATATTTAATCCATGGAAATTACACTAACGTTTTCAAAACTGTGAATATTAAATAATAAAATTTTATTTAATGCTTTAAAAAATTAAATATCACTTTTCCCAAATAAAAGTAAATTAAAAAAAGAATAAATTAAATAAGGAAATTTACAAGTTCAAATTTAATAATGTGCAAATATAAAACATCGTAATCGTACGAAATTGGATAATATGGGGTAAAGTAAGGGAAAAGACGCCCCACTTTTTTTGAATTTTTTTATTAAAGACACTTATAAAAAAAAAAATTTAGAGGGGGGTTTCAGATGCCGCAGAAGGGGGGGGGGGACAGATGGCTTATGGGGAAAAATATAGAAACTGGTCTGAGACAAACAACGTATTTATTAAAAAACCTTTTTTAAAACACCAAACGAAAAAGTAAACAAAAAAAAATCAAATTTAAATAATCTGAAATAGATTTTTGTTCAATAAAGCCCCAAAAACCCCAAAAAAAATTAAGATAGCAAAAAAGTTTTATGTTTTAAAAATTTATCTTTTTTAAATCTTCTCCAGTCTTACTTCCATCCGTCCACAATCGCCACATTTGCCGTTGAATGAATAAAGGGAACAAGTTTCATCAGCCAACGACTGCATTTCACGCCTTTGATCCAGCCCTTGTTAGACTTGGTTTTTCTTCATATTTTTCTAGGACTCCGCACAATGGAATAAACAACAAATTCGTCAATTGCTTACTGTCATCAGAGCCATCAGTACGAATTTTTCCCTCATTTTTCGGACAAACAATCTTTGTATTTGAGTTTCTTTTTTAAACGATCTTTTTAAAGAGACTTTTCCTTTTTTTCAAAGTAGGATTTTCTTTTTAATTTTTATCGTTCTATCTTCCTCTCCAATCTTTTCTGCTTCATTTTTTTTTTCTTGGATTCTTTTTTCCTTTTGATAAATTCGGGGTTTTGTGAATTTTCAGATCTTTTTTTCCTGGAATTTTACATTTTAGGCCTTTAATTTGGGGAAATTTGGTGATATCTTTTTATCATTTTGGGTTGGTGTGTATTTCTCAAGTCCGTTTTTGTGGGGCCCTTTCAGTGCAACCTTTGGGTTGAGTAGGTGGGGGGCATGAAGTTTTTTTGAAGAAGATTGGGACGTTTTTGAATTCCAAACAATGGTCCCTTCTTTTTGAGATTGAGTTGGTACATTCGCTAGTTTGATACTTCCAAGGGCCTTTTTCGCCCCAACTTTTTGAGTTTTGTCTTCAGTCATAAAGCATGGTCGGGATAGCCTTTTTATCCAACGGAAACGACACCTGATGTTTTAAATCCTAAAATTTGCTTTTTGGGGGTTGTTGCAACTTGCCCCCAACTTTTGACAGCAATTCACCAAACGCATCTTTCCAATTTTTTTTGCTGTAAACCTTTGTTTGATTTTCAGCTGCAGTTCCTCAAAAAGGTTTAACACCCCGTTTTACAAGCCTCCTTGAAGTAGTGCTTAAGAGGTTTAAAAAAAACTTCTATCAAGGGCTGCAAATACTCGAAATGTGTTGTTACTAGGGAAGCAAATGAAAGTTATTTCATTTTTGGGCAGCCAATTCTAGAGCGGGAATGGACATATGAGAAAGGGTCCTCAAGCAACGGGATAAATTTACCTGGAACTTTTCGAGGTATAAAATCCCTCAAGCCAAGTCGGGAAACAATTCCTTGTTTTTAAAGGGGTTTTGGGTTACATTTTTACGTCTGATCCGGGGATCGAATCTTGCCATTAAATTTTTTTGTTTACCCCTTAAAAAAGAAAGAAAGAAAAAAATAACTTTTTTTTAAACAGCCAAACAACCCGCATAATAGAGTCAATACAATCGCATTGTCAAGAACATATTATTGGGCTATTAAATACTTAGAATAAAATAACCTTAAATAATACGACAGAATTTTTTCTTTTTTTTTTTTAAATAGCTGTGGGGGTAGGAATTGGGGAAAGTTATTTTGAAAAAAGGAGTGACAGCCCTGCACCAAAACTCTTTAAATCTTTTTTCAAAACCCCGCCGCTACTCTCGGCCTTTAAGAATCCGGTAGCAAATTGTAAAGCCGGGTACCATTACACCCCCAACTTCTTTCATAAAAAGATTTTTATGTGGGGGCCATTGATTTTAGGTTTAGGGCGAAGATTGATTTGGGTCGTTCGGAGTATCTGAAAGGTATGCATATTTTTCTGAAAAAAAGAAAGAGGGTTTTATGTAAATAGAAAAAAAAGTCAACATTCATTTTTTTGAAGTAGGGGTTGCAAGATGTTCTACGAGTAAGATTAAAATGGCTCTAATACTTTTTTTTTGAATTTTAAAACACAGATGGGTTTTTTGATTCTCGTAGCCCCAAATCCAATGCCAAAACTAAATAGATAAATTAAACCATATAAAACGGCAAATAGGGCAGATGCGCCCCAGAGTTGAAGAGATCCCCCTTTAACACAAATACCCAGAACTTATTTTTTTACAGACAGAACTATGTGTCTTTAAACTCAAATTATTATCTAGAAATTTCCAAAGACATTCGCACCAAGAAGGACTGGTTAAGGTATCCCCAATAAAGCAAAAAAGGGGACGAAAAAGATCATATTGTTGATAGGAATTCTAGAAATTTGGGTTTTTGTTTTTATTTATTAAAAATAAAAAAAGGGGGGAAATATTCTCCTCAGCTTACATAGACACTACTGTAATATTTCACCTCTTTCATAGGGGGGGGAAAAAGGGTGAACATTTTTGCTTCCTTTTATCACCACTATTTTTCCCTCTTAAGGGGGGTGTACAAAAAGCACAATCGTTTTGTGATCAAATGTTAAAAAAATTTGATCAAATTTTATTTTTAATCAGATTTTTTAATTTTTTTCACAGTTACCAGGCCAGACCCGACACTACTTAAAAAAATATATTTTTTGAAAAAGAAATTAAAAATGCATGTTTTATATCAAAAAAAAAAAAAAAAAACCCCAAAAAAATTAAATCTGCATATTTCTTTTACATCATAACTTATTTTTTCTGATATATTTTGCAAAGAAAATTTTTTTCTTGTTTAGAAGTTAAGGCAACAGTTTAAAAGAAAAAAATAAAACCTTTGGGTGAAAAAATAATTTTTCAAATTTCTTAAAAGTCAAAATTTAAATCTGCACCTTTTTTAATAAAAAAAACTTAATTATTAGAAAGTTTGAGACTTACCATATGATTGGGGTTTATATTGTAGGTATAGTCAATACACAGTCCAACAAATTTGGTGAGATATCATCAATATTTTTTGGGGTATGATAATAATACTTGTAATAAAAAACAGTGGTTTCGGAAAATCACAATTTAACTATAAAATCACAAAAAAAATAAAAAAACCCCAGACTAAACCCCCTGCAGCATAAAAACTCCTTAAACTTTTTTGTCTTTCTAAGTCTCTGCATTTTCTTGCCTTCTTGCTTCCAAAGTTTCAAATTCTGTTTTTTTCTCTCCCTTCGTAACCCGGAAACGTCAAATTCGTATTACTTTTAAAATTTTTACAGGGGACAATTTTCAAATATCCAAAACTTTAGACCTTGCTCTGTTCCTTCTTTACACCAAAACATTTCAAAGCCAATTTTTTAATTACACGGCTTCACAAACCCCTTTTAGGCACACAGACCCCAAAAAACATTGTTGAACTTCTTTTGCGTTCTGGTTTTGCCTTTAAAAACATCTCCGAAACGAAGAAAGAAAGACAACAAAAATGGGTTTTATAATCCATTAGGCTTCGGGAAAAGTATTTTTATGTTTATATTTTTTTTGTGTGTTTGATCCCTCTGCTTTTCGATAAGTGCAACATGATTCTGGCCCCCGGGGAAAAATCTGAAAGGGTTTTTTCATCGGTGCTTGCCTTATGTTTTCCGATTCCCCACACAGCTCTCCCGTCTTGTCCAGACATTTGTGTTTCCTCTGATAGTATTACCAAGTACACACACATTTGGTTTTTATCACGGACTTGTAAGTCTTTTTTTGCCTCCACTTTTTTACCTCCCCAAAAATTTTTTTTTTGTTTCCATCTTTCAATTTTCTTCAAACGACTGACATCCTTTTCTGAACTGCCCTACACATTCTTTTTTTACAATAGGTCATCAGGACCAAAAGGGAGGCTTTCAATTATATAACGTAATAGCATTGTCACCACACCTATTAGTTGGTGTAACCCCAACGCCAATTTTTCATTCGAACGGAGAAACAGTTTTTCATTCCTCCACTCCATGCTTCCAGCAAAACCCAAAAGTGGTGTCTTCTACTTTTCCACTGGCTTTGTGTCACTGACCATTTCTCAAAATTTTTTTACCTGATTTAGGACCTTTCCGGGATTGCAACCATGGAAAAATGACGACGACTTCAACATCTAAAATTTTTCCTGTATTTGATCCTATCACAGTGCATACTCCATAAATGATGTTGCTCTTCTTCTCCAAGTGCCATCCCCGGGTAAATTTATGTCAGTGTTTGGGGGTTTCTGTCTCCTTTTTTTTCCTTAAAACTGCTTCCTTCATGCATTCATTTGCTGCGGCCTTAGTAGCACAAAATATTTGATTATTTATACGATTTACGTTGGGGGCTTGACAGGGGGGTGGCATATTTACATACCAAAAACCCTGGTCAAACCCTTTAGGCCTATCCAACACTCTCATAGAGAAAAATTGAACCCCTATTAACTTCATATGCATTTGTTTCCCCTAAATAATTCTACGGGTATAAAGGGGCCTACCGGGCTTGCATAAACTTGCACTGAACAAAATTTTGGAACCCAGCTCTTTTACTTTGGTTTTTTCAGCTAAAGTAATTTCTCCAGGGAAATTTTACATGTAAGGAAGATTTTACCCTTTCACTTAGAATTTTATCAATTAAACTATAACCAACAATGTTTTTGTTAAAAGGTTTGGGCTAGACTTATTTTTGGGGACTAGCCCCCTGGGCAATGTTTTGGGAGTATAGCGGGCCCAACTTTGTTTTTATTTTTAGTTTTTTTACTAGATTGACTTTTACTTTGATGGAGTTTTTCAAATTTATTACCACTAAATAACCTTTTCTTATTTCTATAGACCCTTTTCTACGCCCAAAATTCACAAAAAAACAACAAAAAAGTCTCTGAAACCCATCAATGGGGGGTTTTATTCGCAACAAAGGGAAAGCTGGATTTTTCCCTGAAAGACCATGAAAAGGGGACTTTTTCCCCAAAAAAAGTCCCCACTTCTCCCCCTTGGTTTCCCCCCCCCTACTCCCCCTTGAACTTGTTATTTGCAAGCTTTGCTATAACCCCATATCTCATTTTTTGTTACCCCAAAAAGGTTTTCTTTTTCTTGTTGGGTTGTCTATAATGGACTACAAAGTTACCATGCATTTTTAAATTGAAAAAACTAATATTAAAGGCACCACAAAGCGATTAACAAAGAAATATATGAATTAGGGTAGATTTGCATTTTTTTTCTGTATATTTTTTTTTATAACATAACTATAATAAAACATGCTCAAAAAAAAATTGTACAAATATAATTACTTTAAATTGAACCCTTGGTGTGTTGGTACGGTAGTATGGGGCCCAAAGGGGTCTTGCAAAGGGAGCGCACACGTCTGTTTCCCCCGCGCTGGGGGTGTTATCTTGAATGCAGCGTGCTAACTAGCTAGCGTGTTTCGCACATAGACCTACTATTAACATTTCTACAAAAATAGTGTGTTTATTTAAAAGCTTAACAATAGAATCACTGTATTTAATATTTTTTTATTTATAAAGTGTTAGTAATGGTATGTGTAAAAGAAATTAATTTTAAAAACTGTAGTAACTCCCAAATATAGACAAACTTTGGAATACACTCAGGCTTACAAAGAAAATGCAGTTGTTTTATATAAAAAGTATTATTTTAGGACCTTTTTCATTTTGCCAGTTTTGGTTGGGGGGGGAAATTTTCCCCTCCCCTAAAATTAAGAATTTCCATTATCCACCACCTAGGGCACGCCGTGTTCCGGACTGGCAATAACCGGCAGATGTTTTTTGTTAGCTAGACATTGAAAAATCTCTTCAAACAAATACATCACACGGACCACCCCCCCCACCTCAAAAATTTCCCTTTTGCTTAAATTTTTAAAATATTTTTTTAAATGAACACAACAAATATTTTAATAAAAGCTAAAAAAACATATTTACAATGTCTATTTCGAAAGTCGTTATGGAAAATGAATAAATTAAGCTTTAAGATAAACTTTAGTACACTATTACTCGTACATTAGAAACAACATTCTCGTTGTAAGATGAAGCATTGAGACATGACAAACCGTTACAATGTTCGCACATTGGAGAACATTCATTCCGTTTTTCTGCATCCGCAGTAAGAACCGGGGGATCTTGCACTTCATGAGACAAGCCGGAGAAGGTCATCAGGTCAAACATTTTAGTTTTTGGAAAGGGTCTTAAACTTTTCGTTTTTTCAGAGTTTTCTGACGCCACCCCATCAGTTGGCTAAAGGGGGATTGTCTAACCACCACGGTACCTAAAGATAACTCTCAAGAGATGCTGATAAGCACCTCTGAAGTAGGCGGTAGCTTTGCCAAGTAAAAATTGGATCAAGACTAGATTTGCTTTAACGAAAGTACTTCTTCATTTAAGTTTTGAGTACGTACTAAGTCCATACATTGCAAGGAGAAATCATTCTCCCCCTTCAATATTTTTGTCACGGAAGCCTCTTTCTTGATGAATTTTTTCGCTAGACATCTCGCTTTAGAGTCATTTTTTCAAAAGGTCGGCTGCCTTTACCTTACCCATGCCGAATAACGCTGAGGTTGATCACACCCGACACTGCATGTCGAACAAAAGAATTTTCCGATTGTGCATTAGTGTTATTATTTTTTGGATCGTAATACACTTCTCGTTTTTTTACCTGTAGTAATTTTAAAAAAAAAATATTGACTTCTTTTCTGGAGCTAATGCACAATAATACCAATAGGTCCGTGTCTGCCCCCAACAACAAAGTTGGTGAAATTCATATTGTTATTGAGCCTATTTTTGATATGGCCACATCACGTCCCCTTTCTGCATTTTACGAATAATGTTTTGGATTGTAAGCTCAAAACATAAAGCCTTGATTATTTTTTTTTTTTTGTATTTTGTTTTGAGGGGAAAATTTCTTCTTCGTTAAAAATTTTTTGTGTGAAAAAACTCAAACTCGTCACCCTAATTCAAAATTTTTTTTTTTTAGTTAATCGTTTTGTGGTGCCTTTAATTTTTGTTTACAATAAAATGCACGGAAATTTTTTGTATCCATCTATAGACAAACAAAAAAAGAAAATCTTTTTCGGACTAACAACAACTGAGATACGCGTTATAGCGAAAGCTTGCAAATAACAATTTCAAGGGGGGGGGGGGGGAAGCACAAGGGGAAAGTGGGGATTCGGGGAAAATGCCCTTTTATCATGGTCTACATCGGGAAAAATCCAGCTTTCCCCAATTATTTTGCGCATACGGGCTTTTTTTAGTCTTTATTGACGGCTAGTAACAAAATTTGCAACGTTTTGTTGGTTTCACAAAAAAGTAAAAAAACAATTGCAGAAAGTATTTCTGAATCTTTTTTTCTCTGTGCCGTGTTCCTAGACAACACAGAGTAAAGTAAAGTATAAAAAAAAAAAGTACCAACAAAAGTAACTTATTCCGTTTTTTGCATCCTATTCCAACCGATTTCGTTGCCTGACAAAACCCCAAAAATCGCTCTTGCATCGTTTGGGCTTTTCCTCCGTAACTTTTTAAAAAAATTGAGATATCAAAATAATTTTTAACTAAATTGCCATAAAACAGGGGTTGTAAAAAAAAAAAATTCATTTGAAAAATGTGATTTTTTAAAATTAATAAAAAAAAAATAAAAAAAAATAAATAAGGCTTTATTTAGCAAGCGTTTCATCATACAAAACTTTTTTTTTCATACAACTCTTGCAGACATATAAACACGTAAACAATAAAATAAACTTAAAACAACAAACTAATAACTAACCTAATGATATCAGGTCAGGCAAAACACCACCTTCACAACCCCCCCCTTAAAAATTTTTTAAGCTATAACTTTTTTAAAAGGGGGTGACAAAGCATTTATTTCTTTGGTCCAAAGTACAAAAAAACCCTTTTTTCCCCCCGTTTTTTCCCCAAAGTTTTGTTTTGGGGGGTGCAATACTTCCTGATCCCCTACCCCCCATTAAATTTTTTGTAATACCAGTTTTTCCTGAGTTTTTTTTATTTTTTTTTCTTTTTTTTTTTTTTGGACCAATTGAGGGTTTGCAAGTCGGAGACCCCCCCATGAAGACAACCCCTTTAGCTTTTTAAATCTGTACCCGATGGGTCGTTTTTTTTCAGATTGAAACGAATCTCAGTGCCTTTTCGCAAAACGATTGAGGATCATAAATTTTTTCCTGATCAGACAACAACAAAAGCGGAAGAGCAAAATGTATGCGGGAAATTTTTTTGAACCAAAATTTCCACTTGGAAATTCGGGAAAAAATTGGCTTAATCTGAAAAGGGGCCTTTAATCTCACGTCACTGTTTTTTCAATGCTTTTACAGATTGGGAAAAAACGGTTGGAAATCAATTGACACCAAGAATCTTTAGACTATTACCCTTGAAAAACAAAGGGGTTACCGCCACAACAACCCGTTCAGCGCAGCTAAATTTACGACTGACTACTCAAAACAACCGGTCTACAAATCACCAGGATTTGTTAGAACAATACAAAAAACCAGATCGCGACCATTTCTTTACACTTTCTAAATCAGGTTGACATGACGGGCAAAACCTCACCGTTTCTAGGGTTAAAAGAAATCAATAGCGTGAATTTATCCGCGTAGGAGTGCAAAGAACATACTCAAGGAATTTTCAAAAAGCTGTTATATAAGAAAAAGAATCGGTCCTAAGCAACTGCCTTGAGGAACACCGACGAACCTAGGAAGTGCTGTCGATAACTTCCCCCGTTTACCTTTGTACTTGCGTACGCCCAGACAAATAAGATAAAACCACTAACTGAGATATCAAACAAACTGGGTAAAACTTAGCTTTGCTACAAAAAAAATCAAAATTCACCGAATCAAAGGCTTGGGAGAATCAAGGGGAATAATCACACTCTCTAGGCCCCCTTATTTTAGCGAAATAATTTCATCAATAACATTGAGAAGCCTGAGCAAGGCTAAAAACCCGCCTAAATCCCGACTTTTTTAAAAGGAATAATCCTTCAATTCTAAAAAAAAAGACTAGTTGTTTCCCCCAACTTTTTCCAGATTTTGGAGATGACAGGAAGGAGTGGATAGGTCGAAAGTCTGAAACAAGGGAGGTTGGAGTCTTTGGGAGAGGAACCACCACGCCTGCTTTCCAACAGAAGGGAAGTTGCCCTTTTCAATGATACATTTACCAGGTAGAAACTGCTCCCCCAAGCAAAAGGGGCTCAGGCCCCTAAGCATTTTTTAAAAAAAGGGTATTCCATCCACACCAAATCAGTCTTGTGATAAATGTTCATCAACTCCTTTACCTTACTTTTTTTGGAGACAGGAAAAAAATGAAAGTAAAATCTTTCCCTGCACATTTTTTTACTTTTAAAGAAATTTTAGTTTTTTTGTGCTCACGCCCGTTACAACCCCATATTAGAAGTAATGATTCAAATCTTCAAAATTCAACAGAAGGGGCCTTTTCTTTAACTGAACTTCATCTTCATCAAACTACCGGCTTCTTAAAGTACCCCAAAAATTTTTAAATTTTTTTTTATTCCAAATACATAAAAAAACTTTCCTTTTTCGTGACGTATGGCCACTTGAGTGCATTACAGCCCTGCTATGCATTTTCCTGAACCTGTGTTTTTAGAGACAAATAAATATTTTAAAAATTATTTTTCTTTTTATAAGGTATGTATGTTTTAAATCCCTCCAAGGAGCTTTTTTTCTTGTTATTCTTTTTTTCACCAAGGGTCACAAATTTACAAACACTTGGACTACTTTTTGTTAGCACATTAGGATATCATCCACGTTTTGATGAACATTATGTTTCCCAGTGTATATGGAAGCAACATCAATAAACGTACACCGTCAAAATCCAAAATTCCTATATGTAAAAAAACTTTTCTTGGGTTTGGATTTTTTTGCAAGGCACGCACAGTAATCAACCTGTGGTCGGTGATCCGTCTACCATTGTGAGTAAAAAAAGCGGAGGTATCAACCATTCCTACTCAAGGTAAAGGGGCTTGCTTCATTTTTAGTAATGTACCACCCGCTTAATTTTTTTAATTGAAAAAAACCCTTTTTATCGATTTTTTAGATTGCAGATGGTTTTTTTGAGCCGATCTAAATCCGTCCATTGTCTTTTTTTTTTAACAAAAATGGATACTTATCAATGTCGTCTCTGTTTCATTCCAAGCTCTTGCAATTGAAAGATTTTTTCTGTTTTACGAATACTGAGTTCTGGATTTCTACCAAAAAAGAAAGGGAAACCAATTACGGCCTGCTTTAAAAACCCTTCTCAGGGTTTAATTTGTTAGGGAATTTTCATCTCAAAGGCAAAATTAAAAAAGCAAGATCCCTGACATGACCGGTTGTTGAAAAATTTACATTCCTGAAGTTTTTTTTTTTGTGAACTATTTTTTTTTCAGATTCTTCGCCTAGGGGTAGCACTGAGGTCCACAACCCGCTTTTAAAATTTTACTTTGCCATTTTCCGTCGATTGTCCGTTCGGGAAAACCTGTTTTTTTTTTTTTGAGAAGCTTCGCGTATAAAACACACGCGTAGCATTCTTTTGGATGAGCGACGGCATCCTGAAGATCCTTTTTTTAACCCTTTCCTCTAGACGAAGTCCAAAACTCTTCGAGGGATTTCCTGAAATATTTTAACAACTTTAGACGAAAAAAAAGGCCTTGGTTTACTTAAATAACAAAAAAATGAAAAGTTTCATGCGGCACTTCCCACAAAAACCCAAAACCCCGGCACTGCCCCGGGCGCGGGGTAAGATCCGCAAACGCCATTTTTTTACGAAGCTAGCGGCTGAAAGCAAAAACTGCCTGACGCACTCTTTAGCTACCTATCTACACTTTCAAAACTATTTATGGGTTTGAATTTTCACATAAAGGATAAATCTAACACTTTCAAAAAAATTACTGATATAATTTTTTTAGGCTTCCCTTTGGGTTTTTGGGGGTAAAGGAAAACGCAAATAAATACTAAAAACGCTGTAAATAAAAAAAAACCAAAAAAAACATCGGCACTTCTCACTCGACAGGGCCCACTGTGAACTGGAATTTTTTGTCGGAGCATATGTCGCATTACGACCACGCGGCAAACTGCCCCCGCAATCTGCCCGCTTTATCCTAGTACTTTTTTTGTCAGCTAACATTTTTTTAATTTTTTTAAAAAATGCTATGTATATTTGGATAAAGACCAAAAGTTAGATGGCAATTAAAATTTTTTTAAAAATTTTTAAATAGTTTTCCCCTGTTTCAAAGCTGCCCAAATCCAACGAGCCTTTGAGCCCTGCCTCACTGATTCGTCTACGCGGCTAATCCCTCTGTAAAATAGCCAAAGCACTCTGTAACTATGTGATCCAGTTTTGGATTTACTCCTCGCAATCAATACTGACTGGGGTCAATTTCCCCATTATACTTCCATTTAATTGAATCTGCCCTCGCCAGTTTTTTGGGGCCGATTCAAGAGTGTCCAATTCGTATGTCCCCTCTAATCAACCCTCCCAATTTTGGGAACGAATGTATTGCATTTCCTATAGTTGGTCATATTCACAGATAAAACCACTGGACTGACCGCATGGATGTTCGCCAACATTCCTCTAATACCATTTTTTAAAAGTATAAGAAAAACCCAAATTTAAACGGTGGAAAATTTAAAAACCCAAAAAACAGTCCAAACAATGAATTTTTACTAACTTTTTACTTTGCAATATCAAAATGTTCTCATCACTCCAGATTGACGGGAATGCAAGTCATGAACTGAATTTAGATCTTTTATAAAGAAACTGAAATATACTACTTTCATTTTTACACATACAGTCAATCTTCTGTATCATAATTTAAAAACAAATTGTTTTTTTCAATTTTGAAAATGAATTGTTTCAAAAGGGTTTCTCAAAGTATCGAAAAATTAAGATGGGGAAATGAAAACCGGCTATTTCCAAAATAAATATTCTTAGATAATTAAGAAAAACGTTTTAAATTAACCCTAGTGGGCGCTTCACTTGTAAAAAAGGGGCAGGCCTGCGAGTTTTTTTTTTCTCCGCAACACTAAATTGCACAAATTTTTTACCCATTTTTTCTTTCTAGTTAAACGAATATTTTATTTAAATGTTGAATAACTTTTTTACGAACCAAATTTTCATTGTTAAAAAACATTAATTTTTCAAAATAAATATAAGATAAATTTTAAAAAACAAATTAAGTAATTTTCCAAATTAAAAAAAGGGGATCACGTTGGTTATGTGAGAGGGGGCATGCGGAGTTTTGCTCCGCAATAATGCAAATTTTACTTCTATGCAAACAAATATATTTTAAAAAAATTATAAAAAAAAAATAATCATAGAAACATACATAATATTGTATGCCAAAAAAATCACATAGTTTGGCCCCAATTTTTCGTTTATGAATATAAATAAAAAAAAATTCTAATTTGATTCTAATTCTAATTTGTCTAAATTATAATAAAATATCAATTGTGAAGTTTGGTTTTTGTTTATAAACAATTTATACAAAACATTTAACCAGAAAAGCACATAGTATAAATTTAAAATACTATGAAATAAAAAAGATTTCTGTCAAACAACTAAATACGAGTTAGTATTAAAATGTAAGTATACTACTCGTAAGTAATAAATGAAATGTAAAAACCAGGTTAACATATTAAAAAAAGGAAACTTAAAAAATAGCCTACATAAAAACAGCTTATTATAGTTTTGTAAAAAAAGTAATACTTTTTAAAAATAATTTTATTTTTAAACATAAGTTTTAAAAAAATGAAGAAAAAATAAAATATCAAACTGAATTAGGTAAAAGGGAAACAAAGTATGCATTAAAAAAGCTTCTACATAATGGGGTGTACATAAAAGGGGAAAATTTTTAAAAATTTATTTAAAAATTAAAAAAGATAATCTCAATTAGACAAAATTTCATAAAAAATTAGGTAAATGTCAAAACAACATTTTTCATTCTGAGTTTCTCACTGTTCAAAGATTTATGAGTCACTCACACATCACTGATTTCCTTTCCCTTCCCTAACTTCGACACCCAAAACTTTCACACTGAACTGTTGCTAATGTTCTTTCAGATAAAAAAAAATTTTCATTTTCCCCCATCGGGTTTTGAGATGAACGGTTTTCTTTTTTTTTTTTTTTCGTCACACATGTACATCTCCCTTTTGGTAATTTCCCTATAGGGGGTTCTCGTTGTGGTTCTTCGATCCCATGACTGCGGATTCTCCTTTTTGGGGTTTTTTTTGGGGCAAACTCCTGGTTTGTTAGACGGGTTACATGAAAAATTTGCACAAGTCTTTGGAAACCCTGAAGAAATCTCCTTCGCCTCATTTTAGGTTTATTGAGGTTTTTCTCAAAATTAAAAAACCCTTCAATCCAGACGTTCAGTTTAAAGAATAAAAAAAGGGCATGGCCAGCGATTTGTTATTCAGCTACAAGTAGGTTTCTTTGTATTTGGCGACGGTGTCTATTCCCTTTTGTTCGTTATAGAAAAAGTATGATGTCTGGTTTCCCAAAGGTACGTGACTCTTCATCGCATCAAAAAAAATCATTGCATGCATTGTGATAAAAAACAAACAAGTTTTATTGGCTTGGCTTTATACGCACCATTGTGCATTCTGGTTTGAAACCAAACATACTTTAAAACCCAAATTCTCTTTGCTTCGAAGTCGAAAGGGTGGTGGGGTTCCCCCTTTTATCTTGCCTCAGGGTTTCCAACAAGTGTTAGCCGGTAATTATTTTGCAAAAAATACACGTGGAATTGAACAAAACCAAAATTTTCAACAGTTTTCGTTGCGACCAAACCTGCAAATTGGTTTTCACAAAATCTTTTGACGACACATTTTTCCCGAATTTTTTCTACTTTATTGTCCCCCCCGGGGTTTTTTTTCCTGTAAATTTTTCTCCATATTAGAAGTGTAAAAGGACTTCGGCACACCATTGAAAAAAAATCTTTAAAACCCTAATTTTTTTTGGGAGGGGTTGTTCCTTATATACGCCTGAAACTTTCAGCACCTCTAAAAAACCTAGCATCTCATCAACAGCACAAAACACAGATACAAAAAAAAAAAATTTTTTTTTCTTTCACTTTTCAAACCAAGTTTTCGAACACATTTCTAATTGGTGCATGCTTGTCGAGGATTTTCTTCATTCTGGTATTTAGGTCATCAAACCTCAGGCTCACAAAAACGTGAATCCTTGATAGACAAGCAAGATCAAAAAAACCCCCACCCTAAAACCCTTAGACCAAAATCTTCCAAATTTAAATGGGATGCCTTTAGACTCCTGCAATTTTCAGATACCAAACACATCTTTTATTTCTGCAATAAATTTTTTTTTTCGAGACACCCCCTTTCTCCTGCTGAAAAATTTTTTTTTCTGTTTTTTGGGTCCAAATTTTTGTGCACTGAACAAAATTTTCAAATTTTAAAAAATCCTCATTTTAAAAAAAAAATCCCCATACATCGATTGGTGTTTTTAGCATCTCTAGCTGTTGCTGTACATGACCGACTCCATTAGAATTTCATTCTTCTTGCCATTCTCCCTCGTCTCACTGGCTCTGGTCCACAACATTTTCTATTTTTTTCCCGAAATATGCTTTACTTCCATTTTCAATTTTACATCCCCTGCTTTTCCTGTCAAATTTTCAGTGGAATTTCCCTAGAAAAAAAACAAAATCAGATCAATTTCCATAAAATCGTCTAGTCACTGATATTTTCTTCGGGTTTTGTCATTTATTACTTTCAAATTTTCTACTTCAAAAAGCCTTTTCAACCGGTTTTGTCGTCAGCAAATCTTGTCAGACTCAGGAAGACTTGTCTCACAAAATCCCTCTTGGGCGTATTTCTTCTCTTCTTTCTTCCCCCCCCCCCCTTCTACACTACAACATTCCACGTAATCCTCCCTTCAATAAATCCATAGGGGATCCATCAATATAAAACGGAAACACCAAATAGTCAATACTTCACTAACAGACACAACAAAACAGTCACCCAAAAACAAAGGGCGACGAGGAAATAAACTCCACAATAACACTTTTGCGATAGGGCGCACGCGGGGAAAAACCCCCGCAAACGACACGCTCACTGAAATTGTAACTGACAAAGGGAAACCCAAGGGGGGAAAGGGGGGGGGAAAAAAAAGCTTTGGGGGGGTTCCGGAAAAGAGGGTCGTGAGGGCGGAGCCGAACACGACTGCCGACACCAAAAGTGCATATTTTTTTTAAAAAAAAACTAAACGGCGGAGGGAAAACCCGCAAGCGCCCGCTCGAGGGTTTAATACCATTTCCTTTTTAAAAATAAAAATATTTATAAAAAGGTTCTGATAAAATTATGTCTTACTATTAAAAGTTCTTAAAAAACCAATTTTATAACCAAAATAAAAAATCATTATTTTGGACATTTGAGAAAGGGGTATGTCCCCTGACCTATAAAAAGAAAAGCTTTCTACTCCAAATCAAAACCTTAAAAAAAATGGGTTAAGTGCAGATTTTGTAAACATAAGGTTTTAAAAGATTGCAAGTAACGCAAACCTTAGTGGAAAAATAAAACTAGATATTTTTTTAAAAGTTAATTTTTTTCTTTTTATCAGAGATAGCAAGAAATTTAATGTTACATTAACAAGCTAAAAGAGTTGTTTTAAAAAAAAAAATGTCTTTCTCATAAAAGCTTTTTTCTCTTCTTTTTAAATAGGGTATCATCTTCTTTAAATCCCTTTCTATCCTTTTTTATTCACGAATAATCAAGGTTGGAGTAGGTTTTTTTAAAACTTCTACTTATACTCCTTTTTCGTAAAACTTAAAATTTCTTTTTTTCCCAGGGCTCGATTTCCTAAATGATTTTTTTTTGTTCTGATTCACCAGGAGTTTTCATTATTTTAAAATCCAAGAGTTTTGAAATTTCAAGCTTTGTTGTATTTAAAGATGAATTTGCGGGACTCTTGAAGTCAAAGAAGTCATTTTCTTGCATTAAGGAGCATAAGGGATTTTTTAGGCAAGCATTGACAAAGTCTAACAATATCCAAGGGGAAATTAAAAATTTCGTTTTCTTTTTTCTTTTTTTCCCTCTTCGACAAAAACTTATCACTGAGAGATACGAGTGACCAATAGAAGGTATTTTTTGTTTAATCTCAAAAAAAAAACACCGTTGGGTAACAGATAAAAAACCACGGGAAAAAACAGCATTTTAATTCTTATTTTTGTCCGGGGACATTGTTTGCTCCCCCAAAACAAGACTTTTCTTATTAGTAAATCTACATGTCAATCCCTTTAGTAAAAATTGAAAAAAAATTTTTATTACCCCCCCCTCTCCCACTCAATCTCTCATGCAACAAACATATATCCTTTATTGTTGCACCAACGTGCTACCCAAAATTAAAACAAAAGTTGCCGTAAATAGTACATTTCGAGGGTCAAGTTGGCAATGAAAATACTTTTGTGAAATCAACGAAATGTGCACATTTTACTGTTTGGGAGTTGGGATTTTTTTTTGTGTCTGATTTCAAAATTTTAAGCGAGCTCTTCTGCCTTTCATGGTGTAGTTGAAGAGAATTTTTTGTTTTCATCCCTTTTAACAGACTCATTCAGTATTTTTTATCTTGCAAAAACGCATTTCCCTCATGTTTTTTCGTGGTTTTTTGAAAAACTTCAGATTTGGAAAATGCTTTTTTTATTGTGTCTTTAAATAACGAGATGGCGTAGTTCCTGGATAGAGGCTCTTTAAATGCTAAATACATTCTGTTACAAATTAAAAAAAACTTTCACTCAAATACTCCCTATCTTTTTGCTCTTGTAAATGACTTTTTTTTTTTGGGAAAAAAAATATTTAAAATGACAACAATATTTTTCTCATCAAATCGGAGAATATTTCTGTTTTTCCCTTTTTAAAATTTCCCCCCTTTTTTTCCACATAAATCAAATTTCCCCCTTTTCTTGCTTTAACTAAAGTTTCAACTGTCCTTTTAGTGATCTATTACATCAAAAATTCTGTTTGCACACTTTTTACTAAATTTCCCCAAATCCCATTTGGGAGTGTAAAAAAATACCGGGCTTGGGGACGACTAGATCCAGATTCGTCATAGGGCCCAGCCTACCCTGTGACTGGGTGACATCTTTTGGCTCATAAGATGAAAATACGTTTGCTATAATCACCCATGTCATAAAATCGGGGAAGATTTTAATTTCGTATAATAAAGGACATCCTTACATCGGTACTTGCACTTCGTTAACCTACAAAACAAAAAGGTTTGTGTTACAGGCTATGCTGTTTAAAGCCACTAAAAAAAATTTTTGTTTCTAACTCACAAAAAAATATAACCAAAGTAAAAAAACCAGAACATAAATTAAATTAAATTACCCATATATCTTTTTTACCTATCAAAAGGGAAATAGAAGGGTAATTAACCTGGCCCTACCTCATCTGGTTAGGTTGCTTTGCCAACCATTTTTTTTTTTTATTGTTTACATACGAATTTTTCCTTCACAACTAACTTCATCTGCAAGTTTTTAAACACTCCTTTTCCACTTTTACGCCCCCTTTTTTTTTTCCTTCGACTAGCTCATTTTTTAACCAATATTCACAAAAACAAAAAAAAATTCACTCCTGTAACAAAATCAGTAGAACAACATAACCCTAAATAGGGTTAGCATCTTGGCGCTTAGCCCACATTTTATTTCTCAGCGGTTGGAGTTACCCATACACATTCTTGTGGTGAAATATTGAACCTCTTAAGCCGCGTTTACACCAAATGCTGTCAGCAAATGTTGGCCAGCTTTTGTTGGCAGCATTGCTATCAACAAATGCTGGCAGCAAATGCTGGCAGCAAATGTTGGCGAATTCCCTAGACTGATCAACATGTGTTGACAACATTTTAGCGCTTTGGTGCGTTTAGTTGCATTCGGCATTCCGAAATGTCAACACTCGAGCAACTTGCGGCGGTAGCAGCAGCGTGCGTCATCATAGGTAAAAAGAAAAGACCAAAGAGATATTGGGTAAGGCCTTCCCTTAGGGCCAGATCTGTGTATAGTGGAAGTGACTTACTTTCAGATTTAAATCAGGACGATATTAATCCATTGTCAAGAGAGTTGAGGTGTGACGGCAGCGTTAAAAACTTCTTGAGGATGACAAGTAACGACTTTGAAAACCTTCTCACAGCTATTGGACCTAAAATTGCGAGACAAGACACCAATTACAGGCTAGCAATACCTGCGCGAGAAAGACTTGCAGTGACCTGAGATACTTGGCCAGTGGAGACTCTTACTCTAGTCTCAGTTACCTGTTTAAAGTGTCAAAATCTACAATTTCTGGAATAATACCTGAAGTTTGTGCAGCTTTGATTGATGAGTTGAAGGATAATATAAAGGTAAGTGAATACTTGTATATAACCAAGTGTCCCATGATTGCCTCCCTCCATATCCAAAAATCAAATACATATGTGATTGGTTATATTATGCTATTAGTAGGCTAATAATAGTTGTTTGGGAAATTGGTTGGTTTAAAGAAACTTAGTGAATATTTCACTCAAAGTTTAATGACATACATAAATAAATACATATCAAATCAAAACAGCTTTATTTCCATAGAAATTTAGTTACTATTTGATGATAAAACCGATAGATTTAATAATTTTATCACAATAAGCATCATTGTACTCGTCATGTTGAGGAGCCCACTGAGCAGAAATGGGACTTGCAGCGTTGATGGATGAATGGATTTCATTAGATGTTGATGGATCGTATGACTGAATGTAGGAAGATGCACTGGTTGATCTTGATGGCTCTGTACCCATCGGTAACTGATTAAGTTCCATTTCGAACAAAATGGTATTAATCCTGTGTTTTGCAAGTGCTTGGTCCCGAGAGTTTATAATTTTTCGTAATTGACACGCAACGTTTTTTCCAAAGATATCAAACTCGTCTTCAATTCCTGGCTGATTTAACTGGCTAGACACTTTTTTCATTACTTGATAAGCTTCATCCACCATTGAAGCTTTCCTCTTCTTCGTCAATTTTCGAGTAGGATCCGTTCCTGTTTTGGGTGTGTTGTCGGCAGTTGTGATTGATGTGTCATTGCCCTCCTCTGCAATGTCCTCCTAAAAATAAAACCACATTACATTACAGTTGACATTACCTTGAGTTGACAGAGTAGGTAAAAATCACTAGTTTTAAATCTTTTGCTGAAATAAACGTTTATTTTTTATAAGATTATGGTATATTGGCACTTATATCTTGACTGTATGGATCACTGACCCCTTTAAAATACATTTCATTTTGCAGTTGCCGAATACTAAAGAAGAATGGCTACATCATGCCAAAGAGTACAACTCGCAATGGAATTTTCCGCATTGCATTGGAAGCATGGATGGGAAACATGTGATGCTACAGGCACCCATCAACACATCAAGTGAATATTTCAATTACAAAGGTTATTTCAGCATTGTCCTCCTGGCTGTTGTTGATGCAAATTATTGCTTTACTTACGTCTCTGTTGGTTGCCAAGGACGGTTATCTGATGGTGGAGTGTTTGACAATAGTACCTTAAAACAACACCTTCAAAATAAGACTTTGAATCTTCCCGACCCAAGTTTCCTTCCAGGAAGGGATTACTTACCGGTACCCTACTTTTTCCTGGCTGACGATGCCTTTCCTTTAAAAATTAACATCATGAAGGCGTTTCCTGGAGTGCATGATAAGGCAAGTGTAAAACGTGTCTTCAACTATCGCCACTGCAGGGGCCGTAGAGTAGTGGAAAATGTATTCGGAATAATGAGTGTGGTTTTCCGTGTGTTGAGGAAACCAATGTTATTGGAACCAGAGCGGGCAAACACAGTTGTTTTAGCCTGCTGTCACCTGCATAAACTTTTTGCGAAGAAGTATGTCATCAGCTTCAACGTATACACCTCATGGAGTTTTTGATGTCGAGGACCTAGCTACAGGATCATTAGTGCCAGGACAATGGAGAGTTGATGGAATGCCTAGAGAAACTCTACTTCGTTTAAAGAAGATTCCAAAAAAACCTTCCCAGCTGGCCAAACAAATACGTGATGAAATCAGTGTTTACTTTCAAAGTGAAGAGGGTTCAGTGCCATGGCAAAACAACTACTAGGCCTAAGATACAAATGTACATAAGGACGTTTGCACATATTATAACGTATAGTTGAATTAACAACAATAACAAAGTAACAATTAAAGTAGTGTTAATTACATTATATATTTTGTAACAAATTTTAGACCGTTGTGTTTATGTTTTAACTTTTTTAACCTATAAAAGTGACATAAAATATGTGACAATTTGATAAAATAATCTTAAGTTGTTAACTACTTGCCTGCACTGTTTCATCGGCAGCCTCTTTCTCGTCAGTGGCAATCCCAGCTTCTTTAATCTTCCGTGCAGTAGTTTTATCCTTTAAAAACAGCATCGCTTTAAAATAACACCACTTGCTTTTATACTCGTCTGCCCCCGAACCACTCTTCTTCTTCTTAAGTTCTCTTTGAAACTGTGCCAACAATGTTTTCACTTTTGCCTGTACTTCCGAATTACTGGCTTTTATCTCCCGCGAAATGTCATTCCATGCATAGTTCTTTAGGTTTTTATTTTTATAATCAGGGTCCATCGGATTCCAAAGAACTGGTTGCTCTCGATATAGGTCAATCAATTGCATGACTGTTTCACGCGACCAATCAATTTCACTCTCAATGCTGTCGCTGTTCATATTGAGTTGAGAAACACGGACACCAAACAACACAGACGTACTACCATCAACAGTCGCAACTAGAGTACTGACGCTGTCGGAACGACATGGCGGCCAACCACGTGCGCTAAGGTAAGTGTTGCCAACATTGTTGACGGTCGCTTTTAGTCCCGTCAACATTGCTGCCAGCATATGTTGGACAACATTCTTTGATCTTTACCGACTACTGGTGGGTAAATGCTGCCAACACTTTTCGGTGCTGACAGCATTGTTGGCAGCAAATGTTGACGGAATTAAAAGTACGATTTTTGTAAATGTTGTCAGCTTTTGCTGGCAGCAATGTTGTCAGCTCCGGTGTAAACGCGGCTTTAGAAGTATTATTTCAACATAGCTCATCTTTTAGCATATTGGGCTTGGCACTTACCACTAATTTTGATGTTAAACTCATTTTCAATATTTTTGGCACAGCCCTGTTTTCATTTCCACTCTACAATTACGCTTGTCGACAATGGCGTGACTGTTGCAACGGGTCTGTTGCAGTAGGTCGAAATGTCACTAGGTCCAACATTGGTTTTACCGTATACTAAATATGATTTGCAAAATACGATTTCACTGTGTCCAATGAGCACAGGGTCGAATTTGGATGGTGTGAAACAGGCCGTTTGGACGCTGTGGGACTGGATTTTGGACGTTGTGCAGTCCCACTGAGTCCATTCCCGCTAGGTCCAATTGTACAGTCACGACGCAGGAAATGGATACGCCTAGTCAGAATGTCCGCAGAACACCTTTAAAATACAGCTGTTTAGCAGCTATCGTTTCATATAGTTGTCTATGGATACTTTATTAATTGCTTAATTGTTTTAAATATCATCATGATTGATCAATATATTTCTAATTGTGTTTGAATGGTTTAATAAATCGAAAATCCAACACTTTATAAAACAAAATCAATAGAGAAAAAGCCTACTTAGTTACTTAATTAAATTTCTGCTGTAAATTGTGGCGTAATTTGCAATTAAATTAATAGTATATTAATGCTTAGTTAGAGATCAACTTAAATTGTTATTAACAAAACGTTTGGTAATTATCGTTATTATTTATAAAGCTTCTCACCAAACTAAGTGCTCAAACTTGGAATATGTTTGTTTTGCGTCTAAATAAGTTTAAAAATCCTTATAAATATAGGACTTAAAATGTTTTGTTTTCCGTCTTGTTACGGTATTTTAAATAAGTTATTGTGACTTGAAACCATTTCCGGTCATCGGTCTATTAATAAATAGTTCTTTATGACAAACAGTCGACCTTAGTAACAGTGACTACACTCGTTCATGTACGCTCATCACACTAATTCGCCTTTCTTATTCGCCCATATATTGACGTCGACGTCTTTCTAATGAATAATAATTGAGGTGACATTGTTAAAATTTACGTAATTAAAGTTAATATTAGTATGGCCTTTTATTATTAGATGGCAATATTTTTCATAAATGTTAAAACTTCTAAATATGGCGAGCCATTACACATGTTAAGTAGCAATTACTCAAAAACCTTAACACGTTGGCTGCGGCGCTAGAAACGTAAGCCTATGCCAGGTGCGGACGAAAAAAAATATTCATTTTTGAATAACAGCTGTTTTTGTTGTTGTATACCACATAATATTTAATATAAAAGACTTATATTAAATATTGAAAAAAAATGACGCAAAAGTGCGTCTCCCGCATATGACATCCAAATTTGATGCTATATGCGGATGACGCACTTTTGCGTAAACCTGAAATGTAGTCATAAATTTTATTAGAACTAACGAAAATAACGTCAAGTACTTACATTTACATGCTACTGTTGAATATATACACAGGTGAAACCGTTATTTACGTAAAATCAGTTTATAAAATAACTAATTGTCATATTTACAATATTCACACTATACAATTACTTTGACAGTCTAAGTATGGTATGTTTTGAAACAAGGTTCAAAACACAAAGCAGGCTGCTCTGGACATGATGCACAGTGATAACTGGTGTCTTTTCGCTTGCCTTGACCATAACAAACAACACACCGTTTACGTAGTCTTTTGTTCTTGTTATTCTGCAGCAATTTTGTTGGGAAATGTGTATCCTCAATAGCTCTAGGAGGTGGAATGTTACCCTCTTGCAAAAGGTGTCTGATGACTATCTTTCTAAATTCTAATAGTTTTAGTTTTGTTCCTGTTGTATATTTGTTATACAAAATATGTGAGTTTATAAGCAACATCTGTAAAATGTGTATAAATAATTTTTTATACCATCTAAGTACTTTTCTTTCACATGAATAATAACTTAGCAGCTGGTCTTGCCGATCAATACCTGACATAAACTCATTGTATCTAACTACAGCGAAAGGTTTTTCTTTGATTACACCTCTCTTATTTGTGGTAATACTTAGTTCATTTTCGTATTGAGTAGAAATATGTAAAACATCCCGTTTGTCCTTCCACTTTGCCACCATCACTCCCTCATGGTACATGGCACTGTATCTTTCTTTTTTAGTTTAGCCTTGACTACTTCCTTAGGATTACCACTAAGTCAGATCTCAATGTTCCCGTTACATATGTTTTCCTAGCGAGAAGTTCTTTAGCTAAAGGGACAGAATTATAATAATTGTCCATATATAGGGAATGAGCTCTATCCAGTCTTTCCTCCATAAAATACATAACAACTTTTTTTTTGTGACCTTCACCACTCAATTGGTCTTGGGCTCCCACATATACGCAAAACTTTAACACAAAGGCCATTTGATTCAGCAAGTGTGTATAAATTTAATGCCATATATTGTGCCTTTTATTTTTAATATATTGACTGAATATTAATCTACCCCCGCCAAAGTACGATAGACTCATCGAGTGACAATTCTTTACTGGCATTACACACATTTAACATTTTATTATTAAAATAAGTTATAACTGGCCTTATTTTCTGTAACCTATCTACGGATTCATGGTCATTTTGAGTAAAGTGCAAACAACGAAGTATAAGTAAGAAACGGTCCCTAGACATGTATTCACCAAAGCATGTTTTGTAAAGTTTATCTTTCTTCCAGTAGTCTTGTAAATGTGGCATTTTTACATTTCCTGTATGTAATATAAGCCCTAAAAAATATTTTGAATTCGTCAACAGTTAAGTTTTTCCAGTCACAAATTCTAGACCTGTCAGAGAGCGATTGTGATAAAAATACCTCTTCCGCATAATTATTAGTCTCTCTAACAATTGATTGTAACAATACATCCTCAACTAACAAGTTAAAATAATCAATAGGCTGGTTATTTCCTGGTACTGGTACACGTAACCCTTCATTATGTGTAAACAAATATGTTTTCATAGAATCAGGCACCTCCTCCCAGGCTAGTGGTGGGGCGGGGGAGCACGTGGACGCCTACAAGTGGATTGCCTATTGTTGTTGTTTGTTTGACTTACCGCCACTGGCACTGGCGCCACAGCTACAGGAGTGATGTTTGGAGACTCATCCTCACCAACCTCACCATTCGAATCACTGTCACTACTCGATGAATCATGTTCGTTGGGTCTATAAGAGTCACCACCACTACTATAACTCTCATCGTCTGTATCAGAATATAGTTCTCTATCGTTTTCACTGATAGTCCAAATCCGTACTACTAGGACCAGGTATTTCGTCATCCATTTTCAAAGACAAAACGCTTCACAAATCATAAAACGAAAACAACAACCACATAGAACAACATACGGCAATACATTACACAACGCCAACGACACTAACTGATGCAATAGCGTCAGAAAATGGCGGGAACTAAAAGCGCGGGAGCGAGACAGCTGTGACGCAGGAAAGCGTCATCTGCAGATGACATAATCAACAAGTGACGCACTTATGAGTCATCCGCAGTCAACGTGATAACCTTTTTGCCGCTGGCCGCTTAGCGCCGTTGACTAGCCTAAACCGCTGGGGCCTAAATCACTGTTTTTTGTAGTGTTCACATAAGTCGTTCTTAAACCCGTTGTTTTGAGGCTAGAATAATAATTTTTTTTCGTCTTGAGACAGACTATAATATAAAACGTTATTTTTTTCATATTTTGAAATTATTTTATTTAAAAAGTATATAAAATTTGCAAACAGAAAGTAATTTTTTTAAATACAAAATTTGATTTGAATAAAAAAATCAATGTAAAGAAAACAAATTTTATACATAAAACTTATTTTTATTTCAAAGTACATGTATAAATTAACACGTGTATAAAATTTCAAAACATTTGAACCGTATTGAACAAATAGAGATTTTTTTTCTGAAAACATACACAAATTTATTTATCACATAATCTTACCTTACGCTAGAGTGGGCAGTGCAGAGATGATTCCCGGTCCTTTGGCAGTTGAAAACTTTATTTATATATGTTGTATGTTTTCTTTGCATTGTACACATAAAATTCGTAACTTAGTAACACATTAAAAATTTAAAACTAAAAAAATTACACTATTTACAAGGTCACCATCGTCTGTTTAGCACCTGTGCTTATCAAGCACAAAGGATGAACTCCTTTATTACAGCTTTTACAAGAAAAATTAGATTTCTGTCCTTTTACCTCGGAACTGGTGCTTTGAGCACTGCATACTGAGCAGTTTTCGCTGTTTTTTGTCTGGTAAATGGTAAAGGGGCTCATTACCAAAACCTGCTCGTTGTACCGGCGTGGGATCTCCAATCCATTCCTCAGTGATGGCTTCAATAATAACGTAACGTTTCGTTGACAGTTGAAATTGTCTGCCATTTCTGGAGATGCGACTCCATTCAAGGGGCGCTTATCGATTGGCTCATTAAAACTGGTTTCTGCTTTCCCCTTACTGCTTTGCTCAAACTCGTCTTCTATTTCGCCATTTCTAGTTATCTCCTGCTCTATGTTGTCCTTCTCCTTTAAATCAATGTTAATTTGTCCTAACCATTTCCTTCAAGGAATTTAAATTTTCCTCGAGGGATGACACTTTAGCTAAAGCGGCTTCATTACTTACAAACAACCCTTTTAGACCCTTTAATCTCAATTCGTAATGAGCTAACGTAGCTTCAATACGATTATATCACTTAAACATATACTTTCCACAACACCCTCAACTCTTTCTTTCAGATTTTCTAAGTTCACTTTAATGTACTCATATTCCTCTCCACCTACTACATGGCCGGACAGGTAACCTATATTAGGCCTAACACCTAACTTGACAAGCTCTCTAAGTTTCTTTCTTAAATCACCCACTAGTGTGCTGTCTTCTACTTCTATTCCTCTTAAACGTGCTTCATACATAAGTTCTTTCTTCAGGAGAAAGTCTACCTTGAGTGCCATCTTCCCAATTTATTTAATATTTAATTTTGTTTTAAAATCTGCTCTGAGATAATTTGGAATAAGCACACACTTTTCTATTTTAAACGTCTCTCTGTTGTTCAACTAGCAGAGTGGCGCACTTTATGTAGCCTTATTATAGCTACTATTTATTTTTGATATGTTGAACAACTTAAATGAGAGATTAAAATAAAACTTCTTCAATGATAAAAATTTTTCTTTATTTTTCTTCTTATAAATAACTTCAACAAATTAAACTGGTTTCTTCTTAAAATAATAATAAAAACGAAAATAAAAAAATCTCTTCTTTTATTGACTCAATGGAACATAAATAAATTAAAACAACTCTTCCAAAATAATAAATTAAATATCTTCAGACCAAAACCTTTTTTATTTATTTGACTTTTTTTAGTAAAGTTCTTTCAACTATTAAATCAAAAATTTCAAAATTCAAACTTGTAATAAATTTCTAAATTCTTTAAAATTCTATAAATTCCTTTAAAATTCTTTAAAATTTAAAATAGTTTAAATTCAAAATTGCTTTAAATTTCAAATTGTAAATTCTTTAAAAATTGTTTAAATTGCCTCCGGGAGATCTGGAACCAAAAGAAATAACCAGCTTTTAGTGACTTGAAACATTTTTCCTTTTTACATACAAAGTTTGAACAGAAATCAAAACACTCTAAAAACTGTCACTAGTAGAGTGACTTCAAAACAGAAACAAGTTTAACCGCGCATACTTGGTGGATCTTACCCTATCTACTAAAACCCTACTGAAAAACCTAACTAAAGAAAACTTGTAAAAATTACTTACGTAGCTGTCCTGGAGGTTTAAATCCAAAAGTGACCACAACAAAGCTCGACCGGCATACACCCTCTCACCTCACACGCGAACTAAGAAAATTGCCGTAAACGGTAAAATAACACCGAATGGTTAAATTCGCCGAGTTCTCGGAATGAGGAACGTACGGTGGTCACACTCTGGAAGATATCGCAGAACTCCTCGAACGCACGCAAGCTTCGACCCATTGGACTTAACCCCCTCTTAACTCTAGAAGCAAAATCAACAAATTAGAACCCTCTAAACCAGGACATCTGAACAGTAAGGCTCACCAAACATGTAGCCTTCAGAAAACATGTCACATGAAATTGACAGGAAATTAACAGACGTGAAAATACTGGTTATTTAGCTAATTTATATGGGAAAAAAATTACTTTTTTATTTGAAAGGGGAAGATTCTGAATTTTTTCTCAAAACTTGGAGAATTTATATCGAAAAACTTTTGGTAAACAAACCCCACTCCTAAACCTCTCAGTTTCTTACAATATTTAACATTTTTCTAAGTACAATTTTCTAATTTAATTATAATGAAACAATTAACAATTGTTACAATTATTTTCCCCCTTCAAAAGACTTTTTTTTTTTAACCCTATCTTCTTCACATCTCTAAAAAGGACTTGAGATTTTCTAACCTTAACAAGAATTTTCCAAATTACCCTAAACTATCCTTTTCCAGATCTCCAAAAAAATTTGTCTCATTATACTACCATCTTACAAACTACTATAACATTTAATTCATTTTCAACATGTCACTTGATAATCGGCTCAAGAGCACAAGACCACTGTCCATTATTTACAGGCATTGTTGTCCATAGTCCATTGTCTTCACTCCAAACAGAAGAATAGGACAAGCAAGCATGCCCCCATCCCCCACAGGTGATTCTCCATCAGCTGACTGCTTGGTCGATCAACACTAGACCTGCTTTCATTGTCCTTGGCTCCTCACATCCACTTCTCCACTCCTCGGAAGTGATCCACATAAACAACAGTCAACCAAAGTGACTGTTGAAAATGAATTAAATGTTATCGTATTAAACTTTTTTGGAGATCTGGAAAAGGAAAGTTTAGGGTAGATTTGGAAAATCTTGTTAAGTTAGAAAATCTAAGTCCTTTTAGAGATGTGATGATGTCTCTCTGTTGTTCAACATATCAAAAATAAATAGTAGCTTAATAAGGCTACATTAAGTGCGCCACTCTGCTGCGTTGTGATGTTCATCGCTAGTGATAACACTCTTAAACTCTTCGAATGGAGCAGGATCGTACCATATTTCACGTCATCTAATTTTGAAGCCAGTCTATTGTCGAACACTTTTTTCTCAGTCATAGCCAACATAACATGGAATAATTGATAAATAGTCCATAGGTGGAAGGCGTTGACGATTATTTTTCGGTAGCAGTGACCTTGTTGTATGTTACAACTGTAGATATGCCAACAGCTCTTGTTGATACTGGAATACCCACACTTCTGGAACTGTTTTCGTATTCTTTAGCTTTTAAGACCTCATCCATCGATTCAAATCCGCAGAGCAACGATTTCTTAATATCAGCATGGTAATTTTCGAGCACACTTTGTTCCTCGGTCAAGTCTAAACTTCTCTTCTTGTTCTTTCTTGTACATCTTTGTGGGCTGTGATTGGGACGATTTTCTTTGGCCATCCTCTTTGTGGACCACTTTTTTGCGCCAGCGTAATATGCCTAAGCGCGATCTAAGTATGGCTCTCGATAGCCACCTCTACTTGGACCCCCCTTTAAGCGTGAAGAGTCTCACGGTTACATGGTTACACTCAAATTAGCGTTTGACCAGAAACCCAGTCAAAAAACCCATCTGTTACCTCAAATCTATTTAGATAACGCTCTAATGGATTAGGTAGACGAGAATAATTCAAACGTAACGTTTCGTTGACAGTTGAAGTTATCTGCCATTTCTGGAGATGATGCGACTCCGTTCAAGGGGTCCTTATCGATTGGCTCATTAAAACCGGTTTCTGAAGTCCCCTTACCATGCTTTGCTCAAACTCGTCTTCTATTCTCGCCGTTTCTAGTTATTTCCTGCTCTATGTTGTCCTTCTCTGTTAAATCAATGTTAATTTGTCCTACCATTTCCTTCAAGAAATTTAAATTTTCCTCGAGGGATGACACTTAAGCTAAAGCGGCTTCATTACTTACAAACAACCCTTTAGACCCTTTAATATCAATTCGTAATGAGCTAACTTAGCTTAAATATGGATTATATCACTTAAACATCTACTTTCCACAACACCCTCAATTCTTTCTTCAGATTTTCTAAGTTCACTTTAATGAACTCATATTCCTCTGTGTGCAGTGTGCACATCTCCTGTACTTTTCTATTTTTTTCGGAAGATGATCTCCAACATTAGTCAGTCGTAGACTGTTTTCCACTGTTGGTTTTCCGTTTAGGACGGTTGCGCTTCCTGCTTTAGACTTCCCGGAGTGTAGCCAACTGTTTTTCTCGATGTAAAAGTGCCTATCAACTGGTTGACCAACTTTGACCTAAAAGTTAAATGTGACATTGGCTTTGATACAGCGTCCCTAACGATTTTTACTGTACATTATGTAACTGTTGACAATTGCTGACTCATAAAAGAAATAAAAAAGCTTCATCCATTAGCGTCTAGACTTTTGCGAAACATTGTAGCTAGACATGTGTTTGATCAAAGCGGTCACTCCGCCCATGTACTTGTTGTACTCTGCTACTGCTTCTGGACAGGTGACTTCTTCTCGACCTCCTTTTCCATTCGAACGCCATGACTTTGACGGTTTTTTGACGGATTGGACATTGTCGATATTACTGACACAACACTTTTTTCCCCCCTATCCGCCCATTTCACAACACTTATATCACCACTCTGGGCAAAATCATGTTCATACAAAATATCTACTTTTCTGCTTTTATTAACATCAACAGGATATTCTACTCTGTATGGTAGAATAGTTGAACAGAAAAAATAACTCGTCCAAAAGTTTCTTGGCAAGAACTACTGAGCTGAAAAAATTATCAAAATATATAATGTGGCCAATTCCAAGAAAGGTCTTGTCAGATATAACACAACTAGTTCACCGAGACCTGTTTCTGGAGACCCATAATTTCTTTTTCCCGTATATACATCAAAGGAAAGAACGAACCCTGTTTCTGAACAGGCACAAACCCATATTTAAATCCTCTCTTTATCGGTTTTTTTGGCATATATTGTTTTAAAGTGGTTCTTTCCTTTGAACGCTACAATACTTTCATCAACTGCTAAGTTTCGTGAAGGAGAATAAAGAACTAGATACTTTGTTTTCAATGTGTCCATGAGAGGCCAATGTGTCCATGAGAGTTCACAAGTGTGGTGAACTTAACATTGTTCAAATTATAACCTGGTTTTTATAACAAAGATAAATAAGTTTTATGAAACAGAATTCCACTAATATGTGATTAGTGTTTGTGGGTGGGTGGGAACACTGCAAGTGTTCATTTACAGTGGGTGGGTGGGAGAGTCACAAGTGTGGTGAACTTAACATTGAATAAATTATACCTAGTTTTTTATACATAAATAAATAAGTTATATGAACATTAGTTCACTAATTTGTGAACATTTTGTGGGTGGTTGGGAACACTACCAAGTGTTGATTTACAGTGGTGGGTGGGAGAGCCACAAGTGTGGTGAACTTAACATTGAATAAATTATACCTAGTTTTATAACATAAATAAATAAGTTATATGAACATTATTTCACTAATATGTGAACATTTTGTGGTGTGGTGGGAACAACTAACAAGTGTTTGATTTACAGTGGATGGGTTGGAGAGCCACAAGTGTGGTGAACTTAACATTGAATAAATTATACCTAGTTTTTATAACATAAATAAATGTTATATGAACATTATTTCAATAATATGTGAACATTTTGTGGGTGGGTGGGAACATTACCAAGTGTTGATTTACAGTGGGTGGGTGGGAGAGCCACAAGTGTGGTGAACTTAACATTGAATAAATATACCTAGTTTTTATAACATAAATAAATAAGTTATATTGAACATTATTTCACTAATATGTGAACATTTTGTGGGTGGTGGGAACAGTACCAAGTGTTGATTTACAGTGGTGGGTGGAGAGCCACAAGTGTGGTGAACTTAACATTGAATAAATATACCAAGTTTTTATAACATAGATAAATAAGTTATATGAAACAGAAATCATCTTTAATGTGAACATGTTACGGGTGGGTGGGAACGCTACCAAGTGTTGATTTACAGTGGGTGGGTGGGAGAGAGCCAAAAGTGTGGTGAACTTAACATTGAATAAAATTATACCTAGTTTTATAACAGATAAATAAGTTATATGAAACAGAATTCCACTTATATGTGAACATGTTATGGTGGGTGGAACGCTACCAAGTGTTGATTTACAGTGGGTGGGTGGGAGAGAGCCACAAGTGTGGTGAATTGAAAATCGAATAAATTATACCTAGTTTTATAACATAGATAAGTAAGTTGTATGAAACAGAAATCAACTTTTATGTGAACATGTTGTGGGTGGGGGAACACTACTTAGTGTTTATTTACAGTGGGTGGGTGGGATCAAAACTTTTAAATGATTTGAAGTGTAACTTTGTCTAATCTTCTAAACATAATTTTATTGTATAAAATTTACAAGGTATAGTGCAAAGTGTAGGTTTATAATAATTGATTGTGACACTGAAATGAGAATTTCTATTTTCTTGATAGTTTTATTTGTGGCCTATTAATATAATAGATAAATTTAACTAAACTTAACATAAAGTTATACATTTTTAAATAAATGTAATGTTCCCTTATAAGGACAAATAGCGCTAGTAATATATAAGTTATATCTATTGAATAGATAACAGTTTATTCTAAATAAATGGTTATGTCTTGTAATATATGTTTTGCTTTGTTTTATATATATATATATATATATATATAAGATTGAAGAAGAGCAAATTCAGTGCTGTAATTTATGAAGAAGCTCAAGCTTCAACCTCTACCACTGGATGCCTACATCTAAAGGCTTGTTTATAGTGATGTGTTAATATTTCTAAAATAAATGTTAGTTTTGTGTTTTGAAATTTGTTAATGATGGAGTATCAGATGAGGAGACAAAGTAGTTGGACATTTGCCATCATTACGTGAAAATTACCCAATCACGAACGTTTCGATTTGGTAAAACCCAAACCTTTTTCAAGTGCTAAAAACTAAATTACAACTATACAAACATGTTATAAAACTAACGTTCTTAAACTAATAAACTTATCTACTTTAATAATTATCTACATTTTTACCTAGATCCTAGAATTGGGTACAACAAAATCAACTTATACTAAATATAAAATGTTAACAGGGTTAAATTATTATAACCAATTAAGCGCTGTCAAGGTAACAATATCAACGAAAAAATTTTAAAACACAATTAATAATAATTTTCAGACTGAAACAAGATTACATTAACTAATCATAAATATATGGTACCTGAAAAACACTATTAATTTAAAATAACATCCAACATGCACAAAAATGATATACATTTGAACTTGGTTATAACGTCATTGAAGGGACCACGCAATTAATGACGCTATATCAGAGTGACACTAAATAAGAGGTGCCTAAATTATAATGTTTAAAAAGGAAAATAGAAAAAGACACGAATTCTTCATGAAATAAATACATTTAATGTTTAAAAATAAGAAAATCCTAAACAAATGCGTCAATAAACAACATGGTAGGTTCTATGTAAGTATATTATTTAATAAAAATTAATCAAAGTTATCAAAATGTAATAAGTTGCAATATGTAAAAACTTAGGTAAAACAACATTTAAATATGTATTTAGAAAAAATTAAAATATAAATTAAGTTTAAATTCAATATTAATTTGGTATAATATGTAATTAATAAAAATGTGTAACTTACATTAAGAGAACGTTAGCATGAAGTTCTACCTGCCGAAAGAAGTCTATTATTTTCTTCTGCACAATCTTTTCTGAAAAGTAAATTTTCTCCGTGGTTTTGTGGAGAAGTTGAGCTGCGTCAATTACACTGGCTGATGTGTCTCTGAAGCGGTAGAATCGACGAAGGTCTCCGCTGATTTAAGGGCTTCTTCTAGTGTCGGACAGACTTCTTCTCCTTCTAGCCCAGTCAATAAAGGTTTTGTGTCGGAAGAAATTAGTGACAAGCAAAACTATATACCACTGGATAGTACACAAAAAGATATACTTTTTCCCCCCTAAAAAGTCCCCTAAAATCCCCGCGGTGCTTTCCCCCCCATCCCCCTCAAAGTCAGGAATTGCAAGGTTTTACTAAAACGCGTCTAAATCTGAAACGGTTAAACCGATTATTGTTATAGCTCGTTGTATTTCTATTAAATTTTCTAAAATAAAGGTTTTTAACACTGTTGCGATAAATCAAATACTTTTCTTCAAAATTTAATGATAAAGTATAAAATTTTGCGAAGCGTTAAGCCGATTTTTAGTTTTTCCTGCCGTAGTTTTTTTTAAACGCAGGAAAAATGAAAAACACTTCCTCTAAAGATTGTTGAGCATGTCTTCCTGGAAATTTCAATATAAACAAGTATAAGGATTATGCTATAACCATGGGCAGGGAGACGGCCAAACGAGACGAGTGTGCGAGCCATCGGCGGGCGACGCCGCGCCGTCTAATAGCCGCGCGTTGTTATCTATTGAGGCTGTTTTAACTCATATTATTAGGGATTACGTAGTAGTATTTGATACTATAATTATTATTTATAAAGTTTATTGTAAATGAATTAACACTATACATTCTTATTTTCAAATCAATAATATATTTTAAATTAATACTGAGTAATAGTATTACGATTACTATATACATAATTGCAATATTATATTTTTATCATTATTTTATATTATAGTAATATAGTAATATTATATATTACAAATAGTATACGTAATAATTATGTATATTATTTTTTATGCCAGTTTTGGTTCGGGGGAGTCTTGCTCCTAACCCATTTAAAGGGTTTTCCATCATCCACCACTATGGACCCGCCGTGTCCCGGTCTGTAGAAACCGCAGCTATGAATTAATAATAACTCTAAATTAATAACAAATTGATACATCAAGAGTAGTTGAATTCATAACATCACGACCTCGCACCCTCCCTTATCTACTACTCATAATAGACTTAATTAATATTTACACTATTTTATTTACATTAAAATATTGTCTTCATTGTTTTGTCGACTTTTTCTCATTTTCAATCAGTGTATTAAGGTAGTCTTTTTCTTGGTGTTTCGCCTTGTTTTTGTTACTTTTGTTATGGAGACTTTGTTATGATAATGAATTTCATTATTGTTCATCTTCGTCTTCGTCTTCTTCGGCACTTGGTATATTATGGCAAATTAGTCCATTGCAATGCTCACAAATTGATGAGCAATGCAAGCCTAGCTTGCGGCATCCACAATAGTTACCACATGCTTGTTTGCATGAACATGAGACCAGTTCTAAAAGATCTTTGGTGCAAGCGGCTTCATACTTGTCACTGGATTGAGAACTTTTCCAGATTCTAGTTTCCAGCCCCATTCGGTTGGCAACAAGCTTATTCCCCTTCCATCTTTGTACTTGGAGGTACACTCTAAGGGCTTGTTCATATGAGCGCGATGTGTCGTGCGACACGTCGCGCGACAGAAAAATAGCTCCGTACACATTCGGCGGCTTAATGAGCGGCAGAACGGGCGGCCGACAACTAGTGCACTGCCGGTATGGAAGTCGAAGAGGCAACATGTCTCTATATTTTGTACCCCGGTACAAAATTTGCAAACAACGACAAAGGCAGTGGTGGGTGCATCCAATTTAAAAGACAACTTACCATGGGCATTCGTTACACTTTACCAAGTTTAAGGAAGTACGGGATGAAGTTTTTTTTAAAATTTTTAAAAAACTTCATCCCGTACTTCCTTAAACTTGGATAAAGTGTAACGAATGCACCATGAGTAAGTCTCTTTTAAAATTGGATGCACCCACCACTGCCTTTGTCGTTGTTTGCAAATTTTGTACCGGGGTACAAAATATAGAGACATGTTGCCTCTTCGACTTCCATACCGGCAGTGCACTAGTTGTCGGCCGCCCGTTCTGCCGCTCATTAAGCCGCCGAATGTGTACGGAGCTATTTTTCTGTCGCGCGACGTGTCGCACGACACATCGCGCTCATATGAACAAGCCCTTAGAGTGTACCTCCAAGTACAAAGATGGAAGGGGAATAAGCTGTTGCCAACCGAATGGGGCTGGAAACTAGAATCTGGAAAAGTTCTCAATCCAGTGACAAGTATGAAGCCGCTTGCACCAAGATCTTTTAGAACTGGTCTCATGTTCATGCAAACAAGCATGTGGTAACTATTGTGGATGCCGCAAGCTAGGCTTGCATTGCTCATCAATTTGTGAGCATTGCAATGGACTAATTTGCCATAATATACCAAGTGCCGAAGAAGACGAAGACGAAGATGAACAATAATGAATTCATTATCATAACAAAGTCTCCATAACAAAAGTAACAAAAACAAGGCGAAACACCAAGAAAAAGACTACCTTAATACACTGATTGAAAATGAGAAAAAGTCGACAAACAATGAAGACAATATTTTAATGTAAATAAAATAGTGTAAATATTAATTAAGTCTATTATGAGTAGTAGATAAGGGAGGGTGCGAGGTCCGTGATGTTATGAATTCAACTACTCTTGATGTATCAATTTGTTATTAATTTAGAGTTATTATTAATTCATAGCTGCCGGTTTCTACCAGACCGGGACACGGCGGGTCCATAGGTGGTGGATGATGGAAAACCCTTTAAATGGGTTAGGAGCAAGACTCCCCCGAACCAAAACTGGCATAAAAAATAATATACATAATTATTACGTATACTATTTGTAATATATAATATTACTATTACTATAAATATAAAATAATGATAAAATATAATATTGCAATTATGTATATAGTAATCGTAATACTATTACTCAGTATTAATTTAAAATATATTATTGATTTGAAAATAAGAATGTATAGTGTTAATTCATTTACAATAACTTTATAAATAATAATTATAGTATCAAATACTACTACGTAATCCCTAATAATATGAGTTAAAACAGCCTCAATAGATAACAACGCGCGGCTATTAGACGGCGCGGCGTCGCCCGCCGATGGCTCGCACACTCGTCTCGTTTGGCCGTCTCCCTGCCCATGGTTATAGCATAATCCTATACTTGTTTATATTGAAATTTCCAGGAAGACATGCTCAACAATCTTTAGAGGAAGTGTTTTTCATTTTTCCTGCGTTTAAAAAAACTACGGCAGAAAAACTAAAAAATCGGCTTAACGATTCGCAAAATTTTATACTTTATCATTAAATTTTGAAGAAAGTATTTGATTTATCGCAACAGTGTTAAAAACCTTTATTTTAGAAAATTTAATAAGAAATACAACGAGCTATAACAATAATCGGTTTAACCGTTTCAGATATAGACGCGTTTTAGTAAAACCTTGCAATTCCTGACTTTGAGGGGGATGGGGGGGAAAGCACCGCGGGGATTTTAGGGGACTTTTTAGGGGGGAAAAAGTATATCTTTTTGTGTACTATCCAGTGGTATATAGTTTTGCTTGTCACTAATTTCTTCCGACACAAAACCTTTATTGACTGGGCTAGAAGGAGAAGAAGTCTGTCCGACACTAGAAGAAGCCCTTAAATCAGCGGAGACACTTCGTCGATTCTACCGCTTCAGAGACACATCAGCCAGTGTAATTGACGCAGCTCAACTTCTCCACAAAACCACGGAGAAAATTTACTTTTCAGAAAAGATTGTGCAGAAGAAAATAATAGACTTCTTTCGGCAGTAGAACTTCATGCTAACGTTCTCTTAATGTAAGTTACACATTTTTATTAATTACATATTATACCAAATTAATATTGAATTTAAACTTAATTTATATTTTAATTTTTTCTAAATACATATTTAAATGTTGTTTTACCTAAGTTTTTACATATTGCAACTTATTACATTTTGATAACTTTGATTAATTTTTATTAAATAATATACTTACTTAGAACCTACCATGTTGTTTATTGACGCATTTGTTTAGGATTTTCTTATTTTTAAACATTAAATATATTTATTTCATGAAGAATTCGTGTCTTTTTCTATTTTCCTTTTTAAACATTATAATTTAGGCACCTCTTATTTAGTGTCACTCTGATATAGCGTCATTAATTGCGTGGTCCCTTCAATGACGTTATTACCAAGTTCAAATGTATATCATTTTTGTGCATGTTGGATGTTATTTTAAATTAATAGTGTTTTTCAGGTACCATATATTTATGATTAGTTAATGTAATCTTGTTTCAGTCTGAAATTAATATTATTATTAATTGTGTTTTAAAATTTTTTCGTTGATATTGTTACCTTGACAGCGCTTAATTGGTTATAATAATTTAACCCTGTTAACATTTTATATTTAGTATAAGTTGATTTTGTTGTACCCAATTCTAGGATCTAGGTAAAAATGTAGATAATTATTAAAGTAGATAAGTTTATTAGTTTAAGAACGTAGTTTTATAACATGTTTGTATAGTTGTAATTTAGTTTTTAGCACTTGAAAAAGGTTTGGGTTTTACCAAATCGAAACGTCGTGATTGGTAATTTTCACGAAATGATGGCAAATGTCCAACTACCTTTGTCTCCCTCATCTGATACTCCATCATTAACAAATTTCAAAAACAAAACTAACATTTATTTTAGAAATATTAACACATCACTATAAACAAGCCTTTAGATGTAGGCATCCAGTGGTAGAGGTTGAAGCTTGAGCTTCTTCATAAATTACAGCACTGAATTTGCCTCTCTCATCTTCATATTATATATATATATATATATATATATATATATATATATATATATATATATATATATATATATATAAAACAAAGCAAACATATATTACAAGACATAACCATTTATTTAGAATAAACTGTTATTTATTCAATAGATATAACTTATATATTACTAGCGCTATTTGTCCTTATAAGGGAACATACATTTATTTAAAATGTATAACTTTATGTTAAGTTTAGTTAAATTTATCTATTATATTAATAGGCCACAAATAAAACTATCAAGAAAATAGAAATTCTCATTTCAGTGTCACAATCAATTATTATAATCCTACACTTTGCACTATACCTTGTAAATTTTATACAATAAAATTATGTTTAGAAGATTAGACAAAGTTACACTTCAAATCATTTAAAAGTTTTGATCCCACCCACCCACTGTAAATAAACACTAAGTAGTGTTCCCCCCACCCACAACATGTTCACATAAAAGTTGATTTCTGTTTCATACAACTTACTTATCTATGTTATAAAAACTAGGTATAATTTATTCGATTTTCAATTCACCACACTTGTGGCTCTCTCCCACCCACCCACTGTAAATCAACACTTGGTAGCGTTCCCACCCACCCATAACATGTTCACATATAAGTGGAATTCTGTTTCATATAACTTATTTATCTGTTATAAAAACTAGGTATAATTTATTCAATGTTAAGTTCACCACACTTTTGGCTCTCTCCCACCCACCCACTGTAAATCAACACTTGGTAGCGTTCCCACCCACCCGTAACATGTTCACATTAAAGATGATTTCTGTTTCATATAACTTATTTATCTATGTTATAAAAACTTGGTATAATTTATTCAATGTTAAGTTCACCACACTTGTGGCTCTCCCACCCACCCACTGTAAATCAACACTTGGTACTGTTCCCACCCACCCACAAAATGTTCACATATTAGTGAAATAATGTTAATATAACTTATTTATTTATGTTATAAAAACTAGGTATAATTTATTCAATGTTAAGTTCACCACACTTGTGGCTCTCCCACCCACCCACTGTAAATCAACACTTGGTAATGTTCCCACCCACCCACAAAATGTTCACATATTATTGAAATAATGTTCATATAACTTATTTATTTATGTTATAAAAACTAGGTATAATTTATTCAATGTTAAGTTCACCACACTTGTGGCTCTCCAACCCATCCACTGTAAATCAACACTTGTTAGTGTTCCCACCCACCCACAAAATGTTCACATATTAGTGAAATAATGTTCATATAACTTATTTATTTATGTTATAAAACTAGGTATAATTTATTCAATGTTAAGTTCACCACACTTGTGGCTCTCCCACCCACCCACTGTAAATCAACACTTGGTAGTGTTCCCACCCACCCACAAAATGTTCACAAATTAGTGAACTAATGTTCATATAACTTATTTATTTATGTTATAAAAACTAGGTATAATTTATTCAATGTTAAGTTCACCACACTTGTGACTCTCCCACCCACCCACTGTAAATGAACACTTGGCAGTGTTCCCACCCACCCACAACATAATCACATATTAGTGGAATTCTGTTTCATAAAACTTATTTATCTTTGTTATAAAAACCAGGTATAATTTGAACAATGTTAAGTTCACCACACTTGTGAACTCTCATGGACACATTGGCCTCTCATGGACACATTGAAAACAAAGTATCTAGTTCTTTATTCTCCTTCACGAAACTTAGCAGTTGATGAAAGTATTGTAGCGTTCAAAGGAAGAACCACTTTAAAACAATATATGCCAAAAAACCGATAAAGAGAGGATTTAAAATATGGGTTTGTGCCTGTTCAGAAACAGGGTTCGTTCTTTCCTTTGATGTATATACGGGAAAAAGAAATTATGGGTCTCCAGAAACAGGTCTCGGTGAACTAGTTGTGTTATATCTGACAAGACCTTTTCTTGGAATTGGCCACATTATATATTTTGATAATTTTTTCAGCTCAGTAGTTCTTGCCAAGAAACTTTTGGACGAAGTTATTTTTTCCTGTTCAACTATTCTACCATACAGAGTAGAATATCCTGTTGATGTAATAAAAGCAGAAAAGGAGATATCTTTGTATGAACATGATTTTGCCCAGAGTGGTGATATAAGTGTTGTGAAATGGGCGGATAGGGGGAAAAAGTGTGTGTCAGTAATATCGACAATGTCCAATCCGTCAAAAACCGTCAAAGTCATGCGTTCGAATGGAAAAGGAGGTCGAGAAGAAGTCACCTGTCCAGAAGCAGTAGCAGAGTACAACAAGTACATGGGCGGAGTAGACCGCTTTGATCAACACATGTCTAGCTACAATGTTTCGCAAAAGTCTAGACGCTAATGGATGAAGCTTTTTTATTTCTTTTATGAGTCAGCAATTGTCAACAGTTACATAATGTACAGTAAAAATCGTAGGGACGCTGTATCAAAGCCAATGTCACATTTAACTTTTAGGTCAAAGTTGGTCAACCAGTTGATAGGCACTTTTACATCGAGAAAAACAGTTGGCTACACTCCCGGGAAGTCTAAAGCCAGGAAGCGCAACCGTCCAAACGGAAAACCAACAGTGGAAAACAGTCTACGACTGACTAATGTTGGAGATCATCTTCCGAAAAAAATAGAAAAGTACAGGAGATGTGCACACTGCACACAGAGGAATATGAGTTCATTAAAGTGAACTTAGAAAATCTGAAAGAAAGAATTGAGGGTGTTGTGGAAAGTAGATGTTTAAGTGATATAATCCATATTTAAGCTAAGTTAGCTCATTACGAATTGATATTAAAGGGTCTAAAAGGGTTGTTTGTAAGTAATGAAGCCGCTTTAGCTTAAGTGTCATCCCTCGAGGAAAATTTAAATTTCTTGAAGGAAATGGTAGGACAAATTAACATTGATGTAACAGAGAAGGACAACATAGAGCAGGAAATAACTAGAAACGGCGAAATAGAAGACGAGTTTGAGCAAAGCATGGTAAGGGGACTTCAGAAACCGGTTTTAATGAGCCAATCGATAAGGACCCCCTTGAACGGAGTCGCATCTCCAGAAATGGCAGATAACTTCAACTGTCAACGAAACGTTACGTTGAATTATTCTCGCCTACCTAATCCATTAGAGCGTTATCTAAATAGATTTGAGGTAACAGATGGGTTTTTGACTGGGTTTCTGGTCAAACGCTAATTTGAGTGTAACCATGTAACCGTGAGACTCTTCACGCTAAAGGGGGTCCAAGTAGAGGTGGCTATCGAGAGCCATACTTAGATCGCGCTTAGGCATATTACGCTGGCGCAAGAAGTGGTCCACAAAGAGGAGGCCAAAGAAAATCGTCCCAATCACAGCCCACAAAGATGTACAAGAAAGAACAAGAAGAGAAGTTTAGACTTGACCGAGGAACAAAGGTGCTCGAAAATTACCATGCTGATATTAAGAAATCGTTGCTCTGCGGATTTGAATCGATGGATGAGGTCTTAAAAGCTAAAGAATACGAAAACAGTTCCAGAAGTGTGGGTATTCCAGTATCAACAAGAGCTGTTGGCATATCTACAGTTGTAACATACAACAAGGTCACTGCTACCGAAAATAATCGTCAACGCCTTCCACCTATGACTATTTATCAATTATTCCATGTTATGTTGGCTATGACTGAGAAAAAAGTGTTCGACAATAGACTGGCTTCATAATTAGATGACCGTGAAATATGGTACGATCCTGCTACATTCGAAGAGTTTAAGAGTGTTATCACTAGCATGAACATCACAACGCAGCAGAGTGGCGCACTTAATGTAGCCTTATTAAAGCTACTATTTATTTTTGATATGTTGAACAACAGAGAGACATCATCACATCTCTAAAAGGACTTGAGATTTTCTAACCTTAACAAGAATTTTCCAAATCTACCCTAAACTTTCCTTTTCCAGATCTCCAAAAAAGTTTAATACGATAACATTTAATTCATTTTCAACAGTCACTTTGGTTGACTGTTGTTTATGTGGATCACTTCCTGAGGAGTGGAGAAGTGGAGTGAGGAGCCAAGGACAATGAAAGCAGGTCTAGTGTTGATCGACCAAGCAGTCAGCTGATGGAGAATCACCTGTGGGGGATGGGGGCATGCTTGCTTGTCCCATTCTTCTGTTTGGAGAGAAGACAATGGACTATGGACAACAATGCCTGTAAATAATGGACAGTGGTCTTGTGCTCTTGAGCCGATTATCAAGTGACATGTTGAAAATGAATTAAATGTTATAGTAGTTTGTAAGATGGTAGTATAATGAGACAAATTTTTTTGGAGATCTGGAAAAGGATAGTTTAGGGTAATTTGGAAAATTCTTGTTAAGGTTAGAAAATCTCAAGTCCTTTTAGAGATGTGAAGAAGATAGGGTTTAAAAAAAAAAAAGTCTTTTGAAGGGGGAAAATAATGTAACAATTGTTAATTGTTCCATTATAATTAAATTAGAAAATTGTATTTCGAAAATGTTAAATATTGTAAGAACTGAGAGGTTTAGGAGTTTGGTTTGTTTTCCAAAAGTTTTCGATATAAATTCTCCAAGTTTTGAGAAAAATTCAGAATCTTCCCCTTTCAAATATAAAAGTAGTTTTTCCCATATAAATTAGCTAAATAACCAGTATTTTCACGTCTGTTAATTTCCTGTCAATTTCATGCGACATGTTTTCTGAAGGCAACATGTTTGGTGAGCCTTACCTGTTCAGATGTCCTGGTTTAGAGGGTTCTGATTGGTTGGTTTAGCTTTTAGAGTTAAGAGGGAGTTAGTCCATGGGTCGAAGCTTGCGTGCGTTCGAGCAGTTCGACGATTTCTTCTTGTGAGTGACCACGTAAGTTCCTATTTCGAGTTCACGGCGACTTTATACCGTTTTCAGTGTTCTTACCGTTTGCGGCAATTTTTCTTCTTATTTCGCGTGTGAGTGAGAGGGTGTATGCCGGTCGAGCTTTGTTGTGGTCACTAGTGGATTTAAACATCCAGGACAGCTACGTAAGTAATTTTTACAAGTTTTATTTAGTTAGGTTTTCCAGTAGGATTTTAGTAGATAGGGTAAGATCCACCAAGCATGCGCGGTTAAACTTGTTTCTGGTTTGAAGTCACTCTTCTAGTGACAGTTTTTAGAGTGTTTTGATTTCTTTTTAAAATGTTGTAAGTAAAAAGGAAATTGTTTCAAGTCACTAAAAGCTGGTTATTTCTTTTGGTTCCAGATCTCCCGGAGGCAATTTTGCAATTTTTAACAATTTAAAGAATTTTGAAATTTGAAGAAATTTTGAATTTAAACAATTTTAAATTTTAAAGAATTTTAAAGGAATTTATAGAATTTTAAAGAATTTAGAAAATTTATTACAATTTTGAATTTTGAAAATTTTGATTTAATAGTTTAAAGAAATTTACTAAAAAAGTCAAATAAATAAAAAAGGTTCTGGTCTGAAGATATTTAATTAACAATTTGGAAGAGTTGTTTCAATTTATTTATGTTCCATTGAGTCAATAAAAGAAGAGATGTTTTATTTTCGTTTTTATTATTATTTTAAGAAGAAACCAGTTTAATTTGTTGAAATTATTTATAAGAAGAAAAATAAAGAACAATTTTTATCATTGAAGAAGTTTTTATTTTAATCTCTCATTTAAGTTGTTAACATATCAAAAATTAATAGTAGCTTTAATAAGGCTACATTAAGTGCGCGACTCTGCTAGTTGAACAACAGAGAGACGTTTAAAATAGAAGTGTGTGCTTATCACCAATTATCTCAGACCAGATTTTAGAACAAAATTTAACAGTAAATGAATTGAGAAGATGGCACTCAAGGTAGACTTTCTCCTGAAGAAAGAACTTATGTATGAAGCACGTTTAAGAGGAATAGAAGTAGAAGACAGCACACTAGTGGGTGATTTAAGAAAGAAACTTAGAGAGCTTGTCAAGTTAGGTGTTAGACCTAATATAGGTTACCTGTCCGGCCATGTAGTAGGTGGAGAGGAATATGAGTTCATTAAAGAGAACTTAGAAAATCTGAAAGAAAGAATTGAGGGTGTTGTGGAAAGTAGATGTTTAAGTGATATAATCCATATTGAAGCTAAGTTAGCTTATTACGAATTGATATTAAAGGGTCTAAAAGGGTTGTTTGTAAGTAATGAAGCCGCTTTAGCTTAAGTGTCATCCCTCGAGGAAAATTTAAATTCCTTGAAGGAAATGGTAGGACAAATTAACATTGATTTAACAGAGAAGGACAATATAGAGCAGGAAATAACTAGAAACGGCGAAATAGAAGACGAGTTTGAGCAAAGCTTGGTAAGGGGACTTCAGAAACCAGTTTTAATGAGCCAATCGATAAGCGCCCCCTTGAACGGAGTCGCATCTCCAGAAATGGCAGACAATTTCAACTGTCAACGAAACGTTACGTTATTATTGAAGCCATCACTGAGGAATGGATTGGAGATCCCACGCCGGTACAACGAGCAGGTTTTGGTAATGAGCCCCTTTACCATTTACCAGACAAAAAACAGCGAAACTGCTCAGTATGCAGTGCTCAAAGCACCAGTTCCGAAGGTAAAAGGAAGAAATCTAATTTTTCTTGTAAAAGCTGTAATAAAGGAGTTCATCCTTTGTGCTTGACTAAGCACAGGTGCTAAACAGACGATGGTGACCTTGTAAATAGTGTAATTTTTTTAGTTTTAAATTTTTAATGTGTTACTAAGTTACGAATTTTATGTGTACAATGCAAAGAAAACATACAACTATATATAAAATAAAGTTTTCAACTGCCAAAGGACCGGGAATCATCTCTGCACTGCCCACTCTAGCGTAAGGTAAGATTATGTGATAAATAAATTTGTGTATGTTTTCAGAAAAAAAATCTCTATTTGTTCAATACGGTTCAAATGTTTTGAAATTTTATACACGTGTTAATTTATACATGTACTTTGAAATAAAAATAAGTTTTATGTATAAAATATGTTTTCTTTACATTGATTTTTTATTCAAATCAAATTTTGTATTTAAAAAATTACTTTCTGTTTGCAAATTTTATATACTTTTTAAATAAAATAATTTCAAAATATGAAAAAAATACGTTTATATTATAGTCTGTCTCAAGACGAAAAAAATTATTATTCTAGCCTCAAAACAACGGGTTTAAGAACGACTTATGTAGAACACTACAAAAACAGTGATTTAGGCCCCAGCGGTTTAGGCTAGTCAACGGCGCTAAGCGGCCAGCGGCAAAAGGTTATCACGTTGACTGCGGATGACTCATAAGTGCGTCACTTGTTGATTATGTCATCTGCAGATGACGCTTTCCTGCGTCACAGCTGTCTCGCTCCCGCGCTTTTAGTTCCCGCCATTTTCTGACGCTATTGCATCAGTTAGTGTCGTTGGCGTTGTGTAATGTATTGCCGTATGTTGTTCTATGTGGTTGTTGTTTTCGTTTATGATTTGTGAAGCGTTTTGTCTTTGAAAATGGATGACGAAATACCTGGTCCTAGTAGTACGGATTTGACTATCAGTGAAAACGATAGAGAACTATATTCTGATACAGACGATGAGAGTTATAGTAGTGGTGGTGACTCTTATAGACCCAACGAACATGATTCATCGAGTAGTGACAGTGATTCGAATGGTGAGGTTGGTGAGGATGAGTCTCCAAACATCACTTCTGTAGCTGTGGCGCCAGAGCCAGTGGCGGTAAGTCAAACAAACAACAACAATAGGCAATCCACTTGTAGGCGTCCACGTGCTCCCCCCGCCCCACCACTAGCCTGGGAGGAGGTGCCTGATTCTATGAAAACATATTTGTTTACACATAATGAAGGGTTACGTGTACCAGTACCAGGAAATAACCAGCCTATTGATTATTTTAACTTGTTAGTTGAGGATGTATTGTTACAATCAATTGTTAGAGAGACTAATAATTATGCGGAAGAGGTATTTTTATCACAATCGCTCTCTGACAGGTCTAGAATTTGTGACTGGAAAAACTTAACTGTTGACGAATTCAAAATATTTTTAGGGCTTATATTACATACAGGAAATGTAAAAATGCCACATTTACAAGACTACTGGAAGAAAGATAAACTTTACAAAACATGCTTTGGTGAATACATGTCTAGGGACCGTTTCTTACTTATACTTCGTTGTTTGCACTTTACTCAAAATGACCATGAATCCGTAGATAGGTTACAGAAAATAAGGCCAGTTATAACTTATTTTAATAATAAAATGTTAAATGTGTGTAATGCCAGTAAAGAATTGTCACTCGATGAGTCTATCGTACTTTGGCGGGGTAGATTAATATTCAGTCAATATATTAAAAATAAAAGGCACAAATATGGCATTAAATTATACACACTTGCTGAATCAAATGGCCTTGTGTTAAAGTTTTGCGTATATGTGGGAGCCCAAGACCAATTGAGTGGTGAAGGTCACAAAAAAAAAGTTGTTATGTATTTTATGGAGGAAAGACTGGATAGAGCTCATTCCCTATATATGGACAATTATTATAATTCTGTCCCTTTAGCTAAAGAACTTCTCGCTAGGAAAACATATGTAACGGGAACATTGAGATCTGACTTAGTGGTAATCCTAAGGAAGTAGTCAAGGCTAAACTAAAAAAGAAAGATACAGTAGCCATGTACCATGAGGGAGTGATGGTGGCAAAGTGGAAGGACAAACGGGATGTTTTACATATTTCTACTCAATACGAAAATGAACTAAGTATTACCACAAATAAGAGAGGTGTAATCAAAGAAAAACCTTTCGCTGTAGTTAGATACAATGAGTTTATGTCAGGTATTGATCGGCAAGACCAGCTGCTAAGTTATTATTCATGTGAAAGAAAAGTACTTAGATGGTATAAAAAATTATTTATACACATTTTACAGATGTTGCTTATAAACTCACATATTTTGTATAACAAATATACAACAGGAACAAAACTAAAACTATTAGAATTTAGAAAGATAGTCATCAGACACCTTTTGCAAGAGGGTAACATTCCACCTCCTAGAGCTATTGAGGATACACATTTCCCAACAAAATTGCTGCAGAATAACAAGAACAAAAGACTACGTAAACGGTGTGTTGTTTGTTATGGTCAAGGCAAGCGAAAAGACACCAGTTATCACTGTGCATCATGTCCAGAGCAGCCTGCTTTGTGTTTTGAACCTTGTTTCAAAACATACCATACTTAGACTGTCAAAGTAATTGTATAGTGTGAATATTGTAAATATGACAATTAGTTATTTTATAAACTGATTTTACGTAAATAACGGTTTCACCTGTGTATATATTCAACAGTAGCATGTAAATGTAAGTACTTGACGTTATTTTCGTTAGTTCTAATAAAATTTATGACTACATTTCAGGTTTACGCAAAAGTGCGTCATCCGCATATAGCATCAAATTTGGATGTCATATGCGGGAGACGCACTTTTGCGTCATTTTTTTTCAATATTTAATATAAGTCTTTTATATTAAATATTATGTGGTATACAACAACAAAAACAGCTGTTATTCAAAAATGAATATTTTTTTTCGTCCGCACCTGGCATAGGCTTACGTTTCTAGCGCCGCAGCCAACGTGTTAAGGTTTTGAGTAATTGCTACTTAACATGTGTAATGGCTCGCCATATTTAGAAGTTTTAACATTTATGAAAAATATTGCCATCTAATAATAAAAGGCCATACTAATATTAACCTTTAATTACGTAAATTTTAACAATGTCACCTCAATTATTATTCATTAGAAAGACGTCGACCGTCAATATATGGGCGAATAAGAGAGGCGAATTAGTGTGATGAGCGTACATGAACGAGTGTAGTCACTGTTACTAAGGTCGACTGTTTGTCATAAAGAACTATTTATTAATAGACCGATGACCGGAAATGGTTTCAAGTCACAATAACTTATTTAAAATACCGTAACAAGACGGAAAACAAAACATTTTAAGTCCTATATTTATAAGGATTTTTAAACTTATTTAGACGCAAACAAACATATTCCAAGTTTGAGCACTTAGTTTGGTGAGAAGCTTTATAAATAATAACGATAATTACCAAACGTTTTGTTAATAACAATTTAAGTTGATCTCTAACTAAGCATTAATATACTATTAATTTAATTGCAAATTACGCCACAATTACAGCAGAAATTTAATTAAGTAACTAAGTAGGCTTTTTCTCTATTGATTTTGTTTTATAAAGTGTTGGATTTTCGATTTATTAAACCATTCAAACACAATTAGAAATATATTGATCAATCATGATGATATTTAAAACAATTAAGCAATTAATAAAGTATCCATAGACAACTATATGAAACGATAGCTGCTAAACAGCTGTATTTTAAAGGTGTTCTGCGGACATTCTGACTAGGCGTATCCATTTCCTGCGTCGTGACTGTACAATTGGACCTAGCGGGAATGGACTCAGTGGGACTGCACAACGTCCAAAATCCAGTCCCACAGCGTCCAAACGGCCCTGTTTCACACCATCCAAATTCGACCCTGTGCTCATTGGACACAGTGAAATCGTATTTTGCAAATCATATTTAGTATACGGTAAAACCAATGTTGGACCTAGTGACATTTCGACCTACTGCAACAGACCCGTTGCAACAGTCACGCCATTGTCGACAAGCGTAATTGTAGAGTGGAAATGAAAACAGGGCTGTGCCAAAAATATTGAAAATGAGTTTAACATCAAAATTAGTGGTAAGTGCCAAGCCCAATATGCTAAAAGATGAGCTATGTTGAAATAATACTTCTAAAGCCGCGTTTACACCGGAGCTGACAACATTGCTGCCAGCAAAAGCTGACAACATTTACAAAAATCGTACTTTTAATTCCGTCAACATTTGCTGCCAACAATGCTGTCAGCACCGAAAAGTGTTGGCAGCATTTACCCACCAGTAGTCGGTAAAGATCAAAGAATGTTGTCCAACATATGCTGGCAGCAATGTTGACGGGACTAAAAGCGACCGTCAACAATGTTGGCAACACTTACCTTAGCGCACGTGGTTGGCCGCCATGTCGTTCCGACAGCGTCAGTACTCTAGTTGCGACTGTTGATGGTAGTACGTCTGTGTTGTTTGGTGTCCGTGTTTCTCAACTCAATATGAACAGCGACAGCATTGAGAGTGAAATTGATTGGTCGCGTGAAACAGTCATGCAATTGATTGACCTATATCGAGAGCAACCAGTTCTTTGGAATCCGATGGACCCTGATTATAAAAATAAAAACCTAAAGAACTATGCATGGAATGACATTTCGCGGGAGATAAAAGCCAGTAATTCGGAAGTACAGGCAAAAGTGAAAACATTGTTGGCACAGTTTCAAAGAGAACTTAAGAAGAAGAAGAGTGGTTCGGGGGCAGACGAGTATAAAAGCAAGTGGTGTTATTTTAAAGCGATGCTGTTTTTAAAGGATAAAACTACTGCACGGAAGATTAAAGAAGCTGGGATTGCCACTGACGAGAAAGAGGCTGCCGATGAAACAGTGCAGGCAAGTAGTTAACAACTTAAGATTATTTTATCAAATTGTCACATATTTTAATGTCACTTTTATAGGTTAAAAAAGTTAAACATAAACACAACGGTCTAAAATTTGTTACAAAATATATAATGTAATTAACACTACTTTAATTGTTACTTTGTTATTGTTGTTAATTCAACTATACGTTATAATATGTGCAAACGTCCTTATGTACATTTGTATCTTAGGCCTAGTAGTTGTTTTGCCATGGCACTGAACCCTCTTCACTTTGAAAGTAAACACTGATTTCATCACGTATTTGTTTGGCCAGCTGGGAAGGTTTTTTTGGAATCTTCTTTAAACGAAGTAGAGTTTCTCTAGGCATTCCATCAACTCTCCATTGTCCTGGCACTAATGATCCTGTAGCTAGGTCCTCGACATCAAAAACTCCATGAGGTGTATACGTTGAAGCTGATGACATACTTCTTCGCAAAAAGTTATGCAGGTGACAGCAGGCTAAAACAACTGTGTTTGCCCGCTCTGGTTCCAATAACATTGGTTTCCTCAACACACGGAAAACCACACTCATTATTCCGAATACATTTTCCACTACTCTACGGCCCCTGCAGTGGCGATAGTTGAAGACACGTTTTACACTTGCCTTATCATGCACTCCAGGAAACGCCTTCATGATGTTAATTTTTAAAGGAAAGGCATCGTCAGCCAGGAAAAAGTAGGGTACCGGTAAGTAATCCCTTCCTGGAAGGAAACTTGGGTCGGGAAGATTCAAAGTCTTATTTTGAAGGTGTTGTTTTAAGGTACTATTGTCAAACACTCCACCATCAGATAACCGTCCTTGGCAACCAACAGAGACGTAAGTAAAGCAATAATTTGCATCAACAACAGCCAGGAGGACAATGCTGAAATAACCTTTGTAATTGAAATATTCACTTGATGTGTTGATGGGTGCCTGTAGCATCACATGTTTCCCATCCATGCTTCCAATGCAATGCGGAAAATTCCATTGCGAGTTGTACTCTTTGGCATGATGTAGCCATTCTTCTTTAGTATTCGGCAACTGCAAAATGAAATGTATTTTAAAGGGGTCAGTGATCCATACAGTCAAGATATAAGTGCCAATATACCATAATCTTATAAAAAATAAACGTTTATTTCAGCAAAAGATTTAAAACTAGTGATTTTTACCTACTCTGTCAACTCAAGGTAATGTCAACTGTAATGTAATGTGGTTTTATTTTTAGGAGGACATTGCAGAGGAGGGCAATGACACATCAATCACAACTGCCGACAACACACCCAAAACAGGAACGGATCCTACTCGAAAATTGACGAAGAAGAGGAAAGCTTCAATGGTGGATGAAGCTTATCAAGTAATGAAAAAAGTGTCTAGCCAGTTAAATCAGCCAGGAATTGAAGACGAGTTTGATATCTTTGGAAAAAACGTTGCGTGTCAATTACGAAAAATTATAAACTCTCGGGACCAAGCACTTGCAAAACACAGGATTAATACCATTTTGTTCGAAATGGAACTTAATCAGTTACCGATGGGTACAGAGCCATCAAGATCAACCAGTGCATCTTCCTACATTCAGTCATACGATCCATCAACATCTAATGAAATCCATTCATCCATCAACGCTGCAAGTCCCATTTCTGCTCAGTGGGCTCCTCAACATGACGAGTACAATGATGCTTATTGTGATAAAATTATTAAATCTATCGGTTTATCATCAAATAGTAACTAAATTTCTATGGAAATAAAGCTGTTTTGATTTGATATGTATTATTTATGTATGTCATTAAACTTTGAGTGAAATATTCACTAAGTTTCTTTAAACCAACCAATTTCCCAAACAACTATTATTAGCCTACTAATAGCATAATATAACCAATCACATATGTATTTGATTTTTGGATATGGAGGGAGGCAATCATGGGACACTTGGTTATATACAAGTATTCACTTACCTTTATATTATCCTTCAACTCATCAATCAAAGCTGCACAAACTTCAGGTATTATTCCAGAAATTGTAGATTTTGACACTTTAAACAGGTAACTGAGACTAGAGTAAGAGTCTCCACTGGCCAAGTATCTCAAGGTCACTGCAAGTCTTTCTCGCGCAGGTATTGCTAGCCTGTAATTGGTGTCTTGTCTCGCAATTTTAGGTCCAATAGCTGTGAGAAGGTTTTCAAAGTCGTTACTTGTCATCCTCAAGAAGTTTTTAACGCTGCCGTCACACCTCAACTCTCTTGACAATGGATTAATATCGTCCTGATTTAAATCTGAAAGTAAGTCACTTCCACTATACACAGATCTGGCCCTAAGGGAAGGCCTTACCCAATATCTCTTTGGTCTTTTCTTTTTACCTATGATGACGCACGCTGCTGCTACCGCCGCAAGTTGCTCGAGTGTTGACATTTCGGAATGCCGAATGCAACTAAACGCACCAAAGCGCTAAAATGTTGTCAACACATGTTGATCAGTCTAGGGAATTCGCCAACATTTGCTGCCAGCATTTGCTGCCAGCATTTGTTGATAGCAATGCTGCCAACAAAAGCTGGCCAACATTTGCTGACAGCATTTGGTGTAAACGCGGCTTAAGAGGTTCAATATTTCACCACAAGAATGTGTATGGGTCAACTCCAACCAGCTGAGAAATGAAATGTGGGCTAAGCGCCAAGCATGCTCAACCCTATTTAGAGGTTATGTTGTTCTACTGACTGTTGTTACAGGAGTGAATTGTTTTGTTTTTGTGAATAATTGAGTTAAAATGAGCGAGTCAGAAGGTAAAAAGTGGCGTAAAAGTGGAGAAGGAAGTGATAAAAACTTGCAGAAGAAGTTACGATGTGAAGGAAAATCGTATGTAAACAATAAAAAACAAAATGTGTTGGCAAAGCAACCTCAACCAGATGAGGTAGGCCTAGGTTAATTACATCCTTCTATATTCTGTTGATAGGTAATAAAGCATATATAGGTAATTTAATTTAATTATATGAATTCTGGTTTCATTTTACTTTGGTTATATTTATTGCTGAGTTAGTAAACAAAAAGGTTTTTAGTGGCATAAAACAGCATAGCCTGTAACACAACCTTTTTGTTTTGTAGGTTAACTGCAAGTGCAAGTACCGATGTAAGGATGTTCCTTATTATACGAAACTTAAAATCTTCACCGATTATTATGACATGGGTGATTATAGCAAACAGTATTTCTATCTTATGAGCCTAATGAATGTCACCACAGTCAACAGGCGTAGGCATGGGACCTATGACGAATCTGGATCTAGTCGTCGCCAAGCCACGGTATTTTTTACACTACCAAATGGGAGTTGGGAAATAGTACAAGTGTGCAAACAGACATTTTTAGATGTACATCAGATCACTAAAAGGACAGTTGAAACTTTAGTTAAAGCTAAGAAAAGGGGAGATTTGATTTATGTGGAAAGAAGAGGCAATAAAAAGAAAAACAGGAAATATTCTCCCGATGATGAGAAAACTATTGTTGATCATATTAATAGTTTTCCCAAACAAAAAAGTCATTATACAAGAGCAAAAAATGATAGGGAGTACTTGAGTGAAGATTTAATTTGTAACAGAATGTATTTAGCATTTAAAGAGCTCTATCCAGGAACTACAGTCCATCTCGTTATTATAAAGACACAATGAAAAAGCATTTTCCAAATCTGAAGTTTCAGAAACCACGAAAAAATACATGAGGGAAATGCGATTTGCTAAGATCCAAAATACTGAATGAGTCTGTTAACAGGGATGAAAACAAAAAAATCTCTTCAACTACACCATAGAAAGGCAGAACGAGCTCGCTCTGAAATGAAATCAGACACAGAAAAATCCCAACTCCCAAACAGTAAAATGTGCACTATTTCAGTTGATTTACAACAAGTATTTTCATTGCCAACTCTGACACACTCAGAAATGTACTATTTACGGCAACTTTCATGTTATAATTTGGGTATGCACGTTGGTGACAACAATAAAGGATATATGTTTGTATGGCATGAGAGATTGAGTGGGAGAGGGGGTAATGAAATTGCTTCATGTTTACTAAAGGGATTGACATGTAGATTTACTAATAAGAAAAGTCTTGTAGTCTGGAGCGACAACTGTACCGGACAAAATAAGAATAAAATGCTGATTTTTCCGTGGATTTATCTCGTTAGCAACGGTGTTTTTAATGAGATTAAACATAAATACCTTCTATCTGGTCACTCGTATCTCTCATGTGATAAGACTTTGCTCAGATAGAGAAAAAGAAAAGAATAACGAAATGTGAAGTTCCCTTGGATATTGTTAGACTACTTGTCAATGCTTGCCTAAAAAATCCCTTTATAGCTACCTTAATGCAAGAAAATGACTTCTTTGACTTCAAGAGTGCCGCAAATTCATCTTTAAATACAACAAAGCTTGAAATTTCAAAAGCTCATTGGATTAAAATAATGAAGGAATCACCTGGTGTAATCAGAACAAAAAAATCATTTAGCGAAATCGAGCCCTGGGCAGAAACTTAAGTTTTACGAAAAGGAGTATAAGTAGAAGATTTAAAAAACCTACTCCAACCTCTGAGTATTCAGAATGATATAAAAAAGGATAAGAAAGAGGATTTAAAGAAGATGATACCCTATTTAAAAGAAGAGAATAAAAGCTTTTATGAAGAACTGACAGTTTTTTTTAAGAACATCTCTTTTAGCTTAGTTAATGTAACATGTAATTTCTTGCTATCTACTGATAGAATGAATAAAATTAACTTTTAATAAATATCTAGTTTTATTTTATACCACTAAGGTTTGCAGTTACTTGCAATCTATTTTAAAACCTTATGTTTACTAACTCTGCACTTAACCCATTTTTTAAGGTTTTGAGTATGGACGTAGCAAGCTTTTCATTTACTAGGCTCATGGACATACCCCTTGTCTCAAATGTCCAAAATAATGATTTTTTATTTTGGTATATAAAATGGTGTTTAAGAACTTTTAATAGTAAGACATAATTATATATCATGCAACCTAATTACTAAATATTTTCTACATTAAAAGTGTAAATGGTATTAACCCTCGAGCGGGCGCTTGCGGAGTTTTCCTCCGCACGTTTAGTTTTTGTTAAAATAAATATGCACAATTGGTGTCGGCAGTCGTGTTCGGCTCCGTACCTCACGAGCCTCATTCCGGGAATCCCCCAAAGCTATTTTTACCCCCCCCCTTCCCCCTTGGTTCCTTGTCAGTTACAATTCAGTGACGCAGTGTCAGTTTGCGGAGGGTTTCTCCGCGTGCGCCCTATCGCATAAGTAGTTAGTGTGGAGTTTATTTCCTCGTGCGCCCTTCTGTGTTAGAGGTGACTGTTTTAGTTGTGTCTGTTAGTGAAGTATATGACTATTTGGTGTTTCCGCTTTATATTGCACTGGATCCCACTATGGATTTATTAGAAGAGGAGAGATTACGTGGAATGCTTGATAGTGTAGAAAGGGAAGAAAGAAGAGAAGAAATACGACCAAGAGGAGATTTTGTGAGACAGCTCTTCCATGAGTCTGACAATGAATTGCCTGACGACGAACCGGATGAAAAGGCTCATGAAGTAGAATTTGAAGCTAATGATGACATAACCGAAGAAAATATCAGTGACTAAGACGACTTTATGGAAATTGCATCTGATTTTGATGTTCTAGAGGAAATTCCACTGATAATTCGACAGGAAGCAGAGATAGTAGAATTGAACAATGGAAGTGAAGCATATTTCAGTAAAAATAGAAAAATGTTGTGGTACACAGAGCCAGTGAGACGAGGGAGAATGGCAAGAAGAAATGTAATTCTAATGCGAGTCGGTCATGTACACGCAACAGCTAGAGATGCTACAACACCAATCGATGTATGGGGATTGTTTTTTGATGAGGCACTTTTGAGTGAAATTGTTCAGTGCACAAACATTTGGATCCAGAAACAGAAACAAAATTACAGCAGAGAAAGAGACTGTCTCGAAACAAATATTGCAGAAATAAAAGATGTGTTTGGTATCCTGTACATGACAGGAGTGCTGAAGGCATCCCATTTGAATCTGGAAGATCTTTGGTCTACAGATGGTTTAGGAGTGGAGTTTTTTAGATCTTGCATGTCTATCAAGAGATTCACGTTTTTGCTACGAGCACTGAGGTTTGATGACCTAAATACCAGAAATGACAGAAAATCACTCGACAAGCATGCACCAATTAGAAATGTGTTCGAAAACTTGGTTGAAAAGTGCAAGAAATATTATGTATCTAGTGAATTTGTGACTGTTGATGAGATGCTAGAGTCTTTTAGAGGCTGCTGCAGTTTCAGGCAGTATATAAGGAACAAGCCTGCAAAATACGGTGTAAAGATATTTTCAATGGTGTGCGCGAAGTCCTTTTACACTTCTAATATGGAGATATATACAGGAAAACAACCCGCGGGACCATATAAAGTAGAAAATTCTGGAAAATGTGTCGTCGAAAGACTTGTGCAACCAATTGCAGGTACTGGTCGCAACGTAACTGTTGATAATTGGTTTTGTTCAATTCCACTGTGTATTGATCTGCAAAATAATTACCGGCTAACACTTGTTGGAACCCTGAGGCAAGATAAAAGGGAAATCCCACCACCCTTTCGACATTCGAAGCAAAGAGAAGTTGGTTCAAGTATGTTTGGTTTCAAACCAGAATGCACAATGGTGTCGTATAAAGCCAAGTCCAATAAAACTGTTGTGCTTTTATCATCAATGCATGACAATGATATGGTTGATGACGATGAAGAGTCACGTACCTTTGGGAAACCAGACATCATACTGTTCTATAACGCAACAAAAGGAGAAATAGACACCGTCGACCAATACAAAGAAACCTACTCTGTAGCTAGAATAACAAATCGCTGGTCCATGACCATTTTTTATTCATTACTGAACGTCATGGCATTGAATGGTTTTATAATTTTGAGAAAAAACCTCAATCAACCTGAAATGAGGCGAAGGAGATTTCTTCAGGAGCTTTCCAAAGACTTGTGCAGATATTTCATGTCATCCCGTCTAACAACCAGGAGTTTGCCCCAACAAACAAAAAGGAGAATCCGCCAGATCATGGGAATCGAAGAACCACAACGAGAACCACCTATAGAGGAAATTACCAAAGGGAGATGCTACATGTGTGACAGAAAAAAGAACCGTTCATCTCAAACACGATGTGGGAAATGCAAATGTTTTATCTGCAAAGAACATTCAGCAACAGTTCAGTGTGTAAGCTGTGTACGAAGTGATGAAGAAATGGAAATCAGTGATGATGATGAGTGACTCAATGAACATATGAACACGTGAGAAATCTCAGAATGACAAAATGTTGTTTTGACATTTACCTAATTTTTTATGATAATGTTTGTCTAACTATGAGATTTATTTTTAATTTTGAAATAAAGTTTTCAATTCCCATTTTATGTACATCCAATTATAGTATGAAGCTTTTTTAATGCATACATTGTTTGCATTTTACCTAACTTCACGTTTGATATTTTATTTTTTCATTCATATTTTTTAACTTATGTTTAAAATATAAAATATTTTTCAAACTGTATGTACTATTTTTACAAACATATAATAAGCTAGTTTTTATGTAGGCTATTATTAAGTTTCCTTTTTTCTAATCATGTCTAACCATGAGATTTACATTTCATTTTACTACTTACGAGTAGTACTACTTACATTTTAATACTAACTCGTATTTAGTTAGTTTAGACAGAAATCTATTTTTATTTCATATGTATTTTAATTTATACTATGTAGCTTTTCTGTAAATGTATAGTATAAATTGTTTACTAAACATAACCAAACTTCACAATTGATATTTTATTATTAATTTAGACAAATTAGAATTAGTAATCAAATTAGAATTTTTTTTATTTATATTCATAACACGAAAAATTGGCCAAACTATGTGCATATTTGGCATACAATATATATGTATGTTTCTATGTATTATTTAATTTATAATTATTATTAAATATATTTTGTTTGCATAGAAGTATAATTGCATTATTGCGGAGCAAAACTCCGCATGCGCCCTCTCACATAACACCAACAGTGATACCCTTTTTATACTAGAAAATTACTTAATTTGTTTAATTAAAATATATCTTATATTTAGTTGAACAATTAATGTTATTAACAATGAAATTTGGTTCGTAATAAAGTTATTCAACATTTAAATAAAATATTGCGTTATAACTAGAAGTAAAATGGGTAAAATTTGTGCAATTTAGTGTTGCGGAGTAAAACTCCGCATGCGCCTGCTCCCGTTTTACAAGTGAAGCGCCCACTCGAGGGTTAATATTAAACAGTTTTTCTTAATTATCTAAGAATATTTATTTTGGCACATAGCCCGGTTTTCATTTCCACTCTTCAATTTACGATACTTTGAGAAATCCTTTGAAACAATTCATTTCAAAATTTGACAAAACTACATTTGTTTTTAAATTATGATACAGAAGATTGACCTGTATGTGTAAAACTGTAGATAGATATCATTATCAGTATTCTTTATAAAAGATCTAAAATTCAGTTCATGACTTGCATTGCCAGTCAATCTGGAGTGATGAGAACATTCTTGATATTGCAAAGTGAAAAGTTAGTAGAATTCATTGTTTGGACTGTATTGAAACTTTCCTACCGTTAAAGTTGTTCTTATACATATTAAAATGGTATTAGAGGAATGTTGGCGAACATCCCACTGCGGTCAGTCCAGTGGTAATTATCTGCTGAATATGACCAACTATAGGACATGCAATACATTCGTTGCCAATTAGAGAGGTTGATTAGAGAGGACACTACGAATTGGACACTCTTGAATCGGTTCCGAACTGGCGATGGCAGATTCAATTAATGGAAGTATAAATCGGGATTGACACCAGATCAGTCATGTGATTGCGAGGAGTCAATCCAAACAATGGATCACATAGTTACAGAGTGCCTCTTGCGCTATTTTACAGAGGGATTAGCCAGCGTAGACAGAATCAGTGAGGCAGGGCTCAAATGGCTCGATGGATTGGGCAGCTTTGTAACAGAGGACTATTTAAAATTTTTATTAAATTAATATGCCATCATAACTTTTGGATCTTTATCCAAATATACATAGCATCTTTTTAAAATTAACAAATGATAGCTGACAACAAACGTACTAGGATAAAGTCGGGACAGATTACGCGGGCGGACAGATGCCGCAGTGGTCGTAATAGCGACACTAGTGCTCCGACAGAACTATCCAGTTCACAGTGGGCCTCTGTCGAGTGAGAAGTGCCGATCGTGTTTTGGTTGTTTTAGTACAGCGTTTTTAGTATTTATTTGCGTTTTCCTTACTCCAAGAACCAAGGTAAGCCTATAAAATTATATCAGTAAGTTTTGAAAGTGTTAGATTTATCCTTATATGTGAAAATTCAACCCATAAATAGATTGTAAGTGTAGCATAGGTAGCTAAAGAGTAGCGTCAGGCAGTAGTCTTGCTTCTCAGCCGCTAGCTTCGTACAAAATGGCGTTGCGGCATCTTACCCCGCGCCTCGGGACAGATGCCGCGTTTAGGTTGTGGGACAGATGCCGCATGTAACTATTCTTCATTTAATTGTTATTTAAGTAAACCAAGGCCGTTTTTCGTCTAAAGTTGCTCGTAATATTTCAGGAAATGCCTCGAAAGAGTGTCAGGACTTCGTCTAGAGGACAATGGTCTGAAAAGGATCTTCAGGATGCCGTCAAGCTCATCCAAGAAGATGCTACGCGTGTGCTATACGCGAAGCTTCTCGAAAAACAGGTGTTCCAGAACGGACAATCAGACGGAGAATGGCAAGTAATAATTTTAAAAAGTCGGGTTGTGGACCTCAGTGCTACCTAGGCGAAGAATCTGAAAAGAAAATAGTTCACATAAAAAAACTTCAGGAATGTGAATTTTCAACAACCCCGAGTCATGTCAGGGATCTTGCATTTAATCTTGCCATTGAGATGAAATTACCTAACAAATTCAACCTCGAGAAGGGTAAAGCAGGCCGTAATTGGTTTCGTTCTTTTTTGGATAGAAATCCAGAACTCAGTATTCGTAAAACAGAAAATCTTTCAATTGCAAGAGCTACTGGAATGAACAGAGACGACATTGATAAGTACTTCCAGTTGTTAGAAAAGACAATGACGGATTTAGATCGGCTCAATAAACCATCTGCAATCTATAACATCGATGAAACTGGTTTTCAATTAAATAATTAAGCGAGGTGGTACATTACTAAAAATGAAGCAAGACCCATTACCTTGACGTAGGAATGGTTGATACCTCCAGCATTTTTACTCACAATGGTAGACGGATCACCGACCACAGGTTGACTTACTGTGACGTGCCTTGCAAAAAATCCAAATCCAAAGAAAAGTTTATTACATATAGGAATTTTAGAGATTTTGACGGTGATACGTTTATTGATGTTGCTTCCAATATACACTGGGATAACATAATGACTCATCAAAACGTGGATGATATCACTAATGTGCTAACAACAAAAGTAGTCCAAGTGTTTGATGAATGTGCACCCTTGGTGAGAAAAAGAATAACAAGAAAGAAAGCTCCTTGGAGGGATTTAAACATAGCATACCTTACTAAAAAGAAGAATAATTGTAAACATATTTATTTGTCTCTGAAAACACAGGTTACTAGGAATGCATACTGCAGGGCTCGTAATGCACTCAATGTGGCCATACGATCAGCGAAAAGGAAGTATTTTACTGATACTTTGAATACAAAAAACTCTAAAACTTTCTGGGCTACTTTAAGAGCTGGTAGTTTGATGAAGATGAAGATCAGTTGAAGAAAAGGACCATTCTGTTGAACTAGAAGATTTGAATCATTACTTCTCAACTATGGGTTGTAACGGGACAGTGAGCACAGAAAAACTGAAATTCTTTAACAGTAACAAATGTGCAGGGATAGATTCTACTTTCACTTTTTCTCCTGTCTCCGAAAGTAAGGTAAAGGAGTTGATGAACAGTATCACAAGTACTGCATTTGGTGTGGATGGAATATCCATAAAAATGCTTAGAGGCCTGAGTCCCTTTTGCATTGGAGCAGTTTCTCACCTGGTCAATGTATCATTGAAAACTGGCAACTTCCCTTCTAGTTGGAAGCAGAGCGTGGTGGTTCCTCTGCCAAAGACTCTCAATCCTACCTTAGTTTCAGACTTTCGACCTATCTCACTCCTTCCTGTCATCTCCAAAATACTGGAAAAAGTTGTGGCAGAACAACTAGTCTTTTATTTAGAATCTGAAGGATTACTTCCTGTAACACAGTCAGGATTTAGGCAGGGTTTTAGCACTTGCTCAGCGCTTCTCAATGTTATTGATGAAATTATTTCAGCTAAAGATAAGGGCCTAGAGAGTGTGATTACTTCCCTTGACTTCTCCCAAGCCTTTGATTCGGTGAATTTTGATTTGTTGCTAGCAAAGCTAAGATTTTACCAGTTTGATGATATCTCAGTTAGATGGTTTTCATCTTATTTGTCTGGGCGTACGCAACGTACAAAGGTAAACGGGAAGTTATCGACAGCACTTCCTAGGTTCGTCGGTGTTCCTCAAGGCAGTTGCTTAGGACCGATTCTCTTTCTTATATACACAGCAGATTTGAAAGATCACTTGAGTCACTGTTCTTTGCACTCCTACGCGGATGATTCACAGCTATTGATTTCTTTTAAACCCTCAGAAACGGCTGAGGCTGTCCGTCATGTCAACACTGATTTAGAAAGTGTAAAGAAATGGTCAGACGATCATGGTTTGCTATTGAATTCTAACAAATGCTCTGTGATGCTTGTAGACCGGTTGTCTTCGAGTAGTCAGTCAGTGAATAGCTGCGCTGAACGGTGTATAGTTGTGGACGGTAAGCCTTTGATGTCAAGTAATAGTCTAAAGATTCTTGGTGTCACTATCGACTCCCAACTCGATTTTTCCAATCATGTCAAAGCTATATGTAAAACAGTGACAGTGAGATTAAAGGCCCTTTACAGATTAAGCACAATTTTGCCAGAATCTTCCAAGCTGGAAATTGTTCGTTCAACAATATTTCCTGCTATACATTATGCTCTTCCAGCTTTTGCTTGTTGTCTGACTCAGGAAAATTTGATGATCCTCACTCGTCTGCAGAACAGAGCACTGAGATTCGTTTACAATCTGAAAAAATTCGACCACATCAGCGAGTACAGATTAAATGCTAAGGTGTTGTCTATCATGGGTGTCTCCGACTTGCAAACCGTCAATCTGGTCCACAAAATTCTTCAGACGGGAAAACCTGAATACCTCAGGAATAAGCTGGTATTCAGGCAAGAAATTAATGTGCGTAGTACCCGTCAGGACAGCCTATTGCACCTGCCAAAGACAAAGCTGGAAACGGGGAAAAAGGGTTTTAGCTACTTTGGACCAAAGAAATACAATGCTTTGTCACCCACTTTAAAAAGTTATAGCTATAAGAAATTTAAGGGGAGTGTGAAGGTGGTGTTTGCCTGACCCATGCATATGCATTAGGTTAGTTATATAGTTTGTTGTTTTAAGTTTATTTTATAGTTTACGTGTTCTATATGTCTGACAAGAGTTGTCATGAAAAACAGTTTTGTACTGATGAACGCTTGCTAAATAAAGACCTTATTTATTTATTTTATTTTTATTAAACTTTAAAAAATCACATTTTTCAAATGAATTTTTTTCTTACAACCACATGTTTTATGAGCAATTTAGTAAAAGAATTATTTTGATATCTCAATTTTTGAAAAAGTTACGGAGGAAAAGCCCAAGCGATGCAAGAGCGATTTTGGAGCTTTTGATCAGGCAACGAAATCGGTTGGACATAGGATGCTAAACTACGGAATAAGTTACTTTTGTATAGTGCTACTTTTTTGTTTATACTTCTACTTTACTCTGTGTTGTCTAGGAACACGGCACAGAGAAAACAGATGTCAGAAATACATTTCTGCTAATTGTTTTTTTACATTTCAGTGACAACCAACAAAACGTTAGCAATTGTGTTACTAGCCCAGTCAATAAAGACTAAAAAAAGCCTGTATGCGCAACTAATTAGGGGAAAGCTGGATTTTTCCCTGATGATAGACCATGATAAGAGGTACATTTTCCCAGAAGTCCCCACTTCTCCCCCTTGTGCTTCCCCCCCTACCCCCCTTGAACTTGTTATTTGCAAGCTTTCGCTATAACGCGCATATCTCAGTTGTTGTTAGTCCGAAAATGATTTTCTTTTTGTGTTTGTCTATAGATGGACTACGAATGTTATCCAGTGCACTTTTATTGTAAAACTAATATTAAAGGCACCACAAAGCGATTAACTAAAAAAAATATATGAATTAGGGTGACGAGTTTGCAGTTTTTTCACACAAAATTTGTAACGAAGAAAGAACTTTTCCTCTCAAACAAAAATAACAAAAAAAAAAAGATAATCAAGGCTTTATGTTTTGAGCTTACAATCCAAAACATTGATTCTGTAACTGCAGAAGGAGACGCTGATGTGGCCATAATCAAAACTAGGCTCAATAACACATATGAATTCTCACCAACTATTGTTGTTGGGTCAGACACGGACCTATTGGTATTATTGGTAGCATTAGCTCCAGAAAAGAAGTCAATATTTTTTTGTAAAATTACTACAGGTAAAAACTCGTTAGAAGTGTATTACAGCATCCAAAAACTAATAACACTACATAGCACAATCAGGAAACTTCTTTTGTTCGCACATGCAGTGTCTGGGTGTGATACAACCTCAGCGTTATTCGGCATGGGTAAGGTAAAGGCAGCCGACCTTTTGAAGAATGACTCTAAAGCGAGATGTCTAGCAGAAGAATTCATCAAGAAAGAGGCTTCCCGTGACAAACTATTGAAGGACGGAGAATGATTTCTCCTTGCAATGTATGGACTTAGTACGTACTCAAGCTTAAATGAAGCAAGATACTTTCGATTCACAAGCAAATCTAGTCTTAGATCCAATTTTTACTTGGCAAAGCTACCGCCTACTTCAGAGGCTGCTTATCAGCATCTCTTGAGAGTATATCTTCAGGTACAGTGGTGGTTAGACAATCCCCTTCAGCCAACTGAATGGGGATGGCGTCATGACCACTCTGAAAAAACAAAGAGTTTAAGACCTGTGCCAAATACTAAAGTGTTTGCACCTGATGACCTTCTCCGGCTTGTCTCATGCAAGTGCAAGACTCCCTGCGGTTCTTACTGCGGATGCAGAAAATCAGGAATGAACTGTTCTCCAATGTGCGAACATTGTAACGGTTTGTCATGTCTCAATGCTTCATCTTACAACGAGAATGTTGATTCTCTAATGTACGAGTAATAGTAGTACTAAAGTATTATCTCTAATGCATTAATGTTATTCATTTTCCATAACGACTTTCGAAATAGACATTGTAAATATGTTTTGTAGCATTTTATTAAAATATTTTGTTGTGTTCAGTTAAAACATATTTTAACAAATTGAAGCAAAGGAAATTCATTGAGGTGGGTGGGTGGTCCGTGATGATGTCATTTGTTTGAAGAGATTTGCAATGTCTAGCTAACAAACAACATCTGCCGGTTATTGCCAGTCCGGAACACGGCGTGTCCATAGGTGGTGGATAATGGAAATCTCTTAATTATAGGGTAGGGGAAGTCTTCCCCCCCGAACCAAAACTGGCAAAATTGAAAATTGCGTCCTATAAATAATACATTTATATATAAGACAACTGCATTTTCTTAGTAAGCCTGAGTGTATTCCAATGTTTAAGTCTATATTTGGCAGTTACTACAGTTTTTAAAACTTAATTTCTTTTACACATACCATTACTAACACTTTCATAAATAAAACAATATTAAATACAGTGATTGCTATTGTTACATGCTTTTAAAATAACACACTATTATATGTAGAACCATAGTTAATAGTAGGTCTATGTGCGATAACACGCTAGCTAGTTAGCACGCTGCATCTCAAGATAACACCTCCAGCGCGGCGAAACCAGACGTGTGCGCTCCCTTTGCAATGACCCTTAGGGCCTCATACTACCCGATACCAACACACCAAGGGTATCAATTTAAAGATAATTATATTTGCTACAATATTTTATGAGCAATGTTTTATTATAGTTATGTTATAAAAAGATATACAGAAAAAACTGCAAACTCGTCACCCTAATTCATATATTTCTTTAGTTAATCGCTTTGTGGTGCCTTTAATATTAGTTTTACAATAAAAGTGCACTGGATAACATTTGTAGTCCATATATAGACAACCACAACAAGAAAAAAAGAAAACCATTTTCGGACTAACAACAACTGAGATATGCGCGTTATAGCAAAAGCTTGCAAATAACAAGTTCAAGGGGGAGTAGGGGGGGAAGCACAAGGGGGAGAAGTGGGGACTTTTGGGAAAATGTACCTCTTATCATGGTCTATCATCAGGGAAAAATCCAGCTTTCCCCTAATTAGTTGCGAATAAAACCCTTCATTGACTGGGCTATACAGAGACTTGATTGTGTTGTTGTTTTGTGAAATTGGTCGTAGAAAGGATCCTATAGAAGTAAGAAAAGGTTATTTAGTGGTAATCAACATTTGAACACACTCCATCAATGTAAAAGTCAATCTAGTAAAAAAACTAAAACTAAAAACAAAGTTGGCCAGTCCTAGTACTCCCAAAACATTGCCTAGGACTAGTCCCAAATCTAAGTCTAGCCTAAACCTTGTAACAAATAACATTGTTGGTTATAGTTTAATTGATAACTTCTAAGTGAAGGCCTAAAATCTTCCTTATCATGTAAAATTTGCCATGGAGAAATTACTTTAGCTGAAACCAATGTAAAAGAGCTGGGTTCCAAAATTTTAGTTCAGTGCAAGTCATGCAAGCCGGTAGGCCCCTTTCATACCAGTAGAATTATTGAGGAAACAAATGCATATGAAGTTAATAGGAGTTCAATTTACTCTATGAGATGTGTTGGACTAGGCCTAAAGGGTTTGACCAGGTTTTGTGGTATGATAAATATGCCACCACCTGTCAAGCCTCCAACGTATAATCGTATAAATAATCAAATATTGTGTGCTACTAAGGCCGCAGCAAATGAATGCATGAAGGAAGCAGTTTTACAGGAAATAAAGGAGACAGAAAACCAACCAAACACTGACATAACTTTACCTGGTGATGGCACTTGGATGAAGAGAGAGCACACATCACTTCATGGAGTATGCACTGTGATAGGATCAAATACAGGAAAAATTTTAGATGTTGAAGCTCTGTCGTCATTTTGCCATGGTTGCAACTCCTGGAAAGGTCCTAAATCAGGTAAAAATTATGAGAAATGGCTCAGTGATCACAAAGCCAGTGGAAAATGTAGAAGACACCACTTTGGTTCTGCTGGAAGCATGGAAGTGGAAGGAATGAAAAACATGTTTCTCCGTTCGAATGAAAAACTTGGCGTGCGTTACACCAACTACATAGGTGATGGTGACAATGCTACTTACAGTTATATAATTGAATGCCTACCTTATGGTCCTGATGCACCTATTGTAAAGAAAGAATGTGTAGGACACGTTCAGAAAAGGATGTACAGTCGTTTGAAGAAATTGAAAGATGGAAACAAAAAAATAATTTTGAGTGACGGTAAAAAAGTCGGAGGCAAAAACCGACTTACAAGTCCTGTGATAAACCAACTGTGTGTGTACTATGGTAATACTATCAGAGGAAACACAAATGATCTGGACAAGACGAGGAGAGCTGTGTGGGCAATCTGGAAACATAAGGCAAGCACCGATGAAAAACCAATACACGATTTTTGCCCGGAGGGCCCAGAATCATGTTGCACTTATCGAAAAGCAGAGGCATCAAACACACAAAACACATATAAGCATAAAAATACAATTCCAGAAGCCATAATGGAATTCATAAAGCCTATTTTTGTTGATCTTTCTATGCCTTCGCTCTTACGGAGATGTTTGAAAGGCAAAACCCAGAACGCAAATGAAAGTTACAACAATGTTTTGTGGTCTGTGTGTCCTAAAAGAGGGTTTGCTGAAGCCAGTGTAATTAAAATAGCTGCTTATGAAGCTGTTTTGGTGTACAACGAAGGAAACAGAGCAAGGTCTAAAGTTCTGGATCATTTGAAAATTGTCCCCTGTAAAAACTTTCAAAAAGCTATATACGAATTCGACGTTTCCAGGGTTACGAAGGCAGAGAAAAAATCAGAATTTGAAACTTTGGAAGCAAGAAGAGCAAGAAGACTGCAGAGACTTAAGAAAGACAAAGAAGTTGAAGGAGTTTTATATGCTGCAGGGGAGTATTAGTCTGGGTTTTGTTTATTTTTTTGTGATTTTATAGTTAAATTGTGATTTTCCGAAACCACTGTTTTTTATTACAAGTATTATTATCATACCTCAAAAACTATTGATGATATCATCACCAAATTTGTATGGACTGTGTATTAGACCTATACCTACAATATAAACCTCAATCATCATGGTAAGTCTCAAACTTTGCTAATAATTTAAGTTTTTTCATTAAAAAAGGGTGCAGATTTAAATTTTGACTTTTAAGAAATGTTGAAAAATTACTTTTTTCACCCAAAGGTTGTAATTTTGCTTCAAACTGTTGCCTTAATCATTCTAAACAAGAAAAAATTTACTTTAGCAAAATATATCAAAAGACAAATAAGTTATGATGTAAACGAAATATGCAGATTTAATTTTTTGGGGTTTTTTTTTTCATGATATAAAACATGCATTTTTAATTTCTTTTTCAAAGATATATTTTTTTTAAGTAGTGTCGGGTCTAGGCCTAGGTAACTGTGAAAAAATTAAAAATATCTGATTAAAAATAAAGTAGATACAATTTTTTTAACATTTGATCACAAAACGATTGTGCATATGTGTACCACCCCCCTTAAGCAGGAAAAGTAGTGGTGATAAAAGGAAGCAAAGATGTTCACCATATCCCATCTACTGAAAGAGGTGAAAATATTACAGTAGTGTCATACTGTAATGCTGAGGAGAATATTCTACCCCCCTTTTGTATTTTTAATAAATAAAAACAAAACCAAGTTTCTAGAATTCCATATCAACAACTATGATCATTATCGTCCCCTTTCTTGCTTTATTGGTGATACATTAACCAGTCCTTCTCTGGTAGCGAAATGTCTTGGAATTTACATAGATAATAATTTGAGATTTAAAGACCACATAGATTCTGTCTGTAAAAAACTAAGTTCTGGTGTATTTGTGTTAAAGGGCATCTCTTCAACTCTGGACGCATCTGCCCTATTAGCCGTATACTATGGTTTAATTTATCCTCATCTTAGTTATGGCATTGAGATTTGGGGCTACGAGAATCAAAGAACCGATCTCGTGTTTAAACTTCAAAAAAGAGCTATTAGAGCCATTTTCAATCTTACTCGTAGAACATCTTGCAACCCGTACTTCAAAGAAAATAGAATGTTGACTTTTCCTTCTATTTACATAAAAACATCAGTACTTTTTGTCAGAAATAATATGCATACCTTTCAGATACTCCAGAACGACCACAAATACAATCTTCGCCCTAACCATAACATCAATGGCCCTTCACATAAAACATCTTTCTATGAAAGACAGTTGGTGTGTAATGGTACCAGGCTTTACAATTCGCTACCGGATTCTCTAAAGGCCGAGAGTAGCGTGCGGAGGTTTGAAAAACAGATTAATGAGTTGTTGGTGCAGGGCTGTCACTACAGCGTTGGGGAATTCTCAAAATAACTTTCCCCAATTTCCTACCACCACATGCTATTTAAAAAAATAAAAGAAAAACTATCTGTCAGTATTATTTAAGGTTATTCTTATTCTAAGTATCTTAAATAGCCAATAATATGTTCTTGACCAAATGACGATTGTATTGACTCTATTATGCGGCTTGTTTGGCTGTTTAAATAAAGATTATTTTCTTTCTTTCTTTCTTTCTTTAAGGGGGTAAACAAAAAAATTTAATGGCAAGATTCGATGCCGCCTGGATCAGACGTAAGAATGTAACCTAAATCCTCTTACATAACAAGTGAATTGTTCCTGACTTGGCTTGAGGAGCATTTCATACCTCGAAAAGTTCCAGGTAAATTTATCCTGTTGCTTGATGGACATTCGTCTCATATGTCCATTCCAGCTCTAGAATTGGCTGCCAACAATGAAATAACTTTCATTTGCTTCCCTAGTCACACAACACATTACGAGTATTTGCAGCCTCTTGATAGAAGTTTTTTTTAAACCTCTTAAGCACTACTTCAAGGAGGCTTGTAATACGTGGGTGTTAAACCATTTTAGAGGAACTGCAGCTGAAAATCAAACAAAGGTGACAGCAAGAAAAATTGGAAAGATGCAGTTTGGTGAATTGCTGTCAAAAGCTTGGGGGCAAGTTGCAACAACCCAAAATGCAATTTCAGGATTTAAAGCATCAGGTGTCGTGCCGTTGGATAAGAAGGCTATCCCCGACCATGCTTTCATGACTGAAGACAAAACTCAAGAAGTTGGAGCCGAAAATGAGCCCTTGGAAGTATCAAACATAGCGAATGTACCAACTCAATCTCAAAATGAAGAGGACCCATTGTTAGGAACTTCAACTCAGTACCCCAATCTTCTTCAAAAAGACTTCATGCCTGCACCTACTCAACCTAAAGGTTGCACTGAAGCCACACAAAAACGAGACTCTGAGAAATACACACCAACCAAGATGATAAACAAGATATCACCAATTCCACAAGTTAAGAGGCCTAAAAATGTAAATTCCAGGAAACAAAGATCTGAAAATCTCACAAACCCTGAATTCATCAAAAGGAAAAAAGAATCCCAAGAAAAAAAAACTGAAGCAGCAAGAGATTGGAGAGGAAGATAGAACGATAAAAATTAATAAGAAAGATCCTACTTTGAAAATGAAGAAGAGTCTCTTGAAAAAGATCAGTCTAAAAAGAAACTCAAATACAATGATTCGTCGTCCGAAAGTGAGGGAAGTCTCGTACTGATGGACTCTGATGACAGTAAGACAATTGACGAATTTGTTGATGATTCCCATTGTGCGGAGTGCCTAGAAAAATATGAAGAAACCAAGTCTACAGCAGACTGGATCAAGTGCGTGAAATGCAGTCGTTGGCTGCATGAAACTTGTTCCATTTATTCATTCAACGGCAAGTGTGGCGATTGTGGACGGATGGAAGTAAGACTGGAGAAGATTAAAAATGATAAATTTTAAAACATAAAACATTATGCTACTCTAATTTTGTTTTGTTTTGAGACTTTATCTGAACAAAATATCTATTGCAGATTCATTCTAAGTTTGATTTTTAATTTGTTTACTTTTCAGTTTGGTGTTTTAAAAAGGTTGTAATAAATACGTTGTTTGTCTCACACCAGTTTCTATATTATTTCCCCATAAGCCATCTGTCCCCCCCCCCTTCTGTGGCATCTGACCCACCTCTAAATTTTCTTTTTATAAGTGTATTTCAATAAAAAAATTATCAAAAAAAGTGCGGCGTCTGTCCTTACTTTACCCTATATATATCCAATTGCGTACGATTACGATGTTTTATATTTAGCACATTATTAAGTTTGAACTTAGTAATTCTCCTTATTTAATTTATTACTATGTTTACATTCACTTCTATTGGAAAAGTGATATTTAATTATTTAAAGCTATTAAATAAATTTCATTATTTAATATATCACAGTATTTGAAAACGTTAGTAGTAATTTCCATGGATTAAATATCGCACAAAATGACATAGTAAATTTTATCACAATAAAATACTTTAAATAGACGGAAATAGTTTCTAGTGGAAACAAACTGTAATAGCTTCTTTGAACCATAAATAAAGCTACGAAAATTTATTGCAGCGCCTTTATAAACTGCCACTGATACAACTACAAAGTACAGTATGGTGTTAGTATATTGTCCTACACCCGGACACTGAGTTTCTTGTAGCGTAATTTAGTGCCCGACTATACGAATAATGTTCACTATTATATTAAGTACAATTTACGCAGTTGTGCATCAGAGAACAGAATAAATAGCAAATATTTAAAATAATAAAGTGCAACAACAAACAATTCTCACATTTTTATTTATGCCATTGACTGTTTTTCTTTGCATACTTTATTTAACGACATTGTAAATAAAATGAAATTATTTTTTTAAATGCTATAAGGTAGTATATTTTCTACAAAAAATTACATGCAAATAAAGTCTAGTTTTCAAACAAATTAATTTTGTTAACCCTTACCGCGCTGTTGACAAATATACTCGCAAAGGTTGACTTTCCTCATAGCGCTGTTGACAAATCTACCCACAAAGGTTGACTTTCCTCATAGCGCTGTTGACAAATATACCCGCTTTCATACAAAAAGTATTTTGTTGTCACTGACTACTTTTCAATTTTGTTGCTTGAGTGCAGCAGTTGTTGGACAACATCTTCTCCAAAACCAGGTTCTCGGAAAAACCAGGTTATTCCGAAAATCGCTGATCAAGCCTCCTACTATTTGCGTCAATTGTGTATTTACAATTTTACCATTTGTGAAGGATCCTCAACAGATCCACAATCTAAGGATAAAATCTTCTCTTATGTTTGGTTGGAAAATGAGTATAAAAAAGGCTCAAACCAAATTTCTTCAGCGATTTATCATCACTTGCTAAACACAGATCTGACTGGAGTGCACACTATCAAAGTAGTCGCTGATGGATGCGGTGACCAAAACAAAAATAAAATAGTCATCGGTATGCTCAGCAAGTTTCTGTCACAAGATTCTCCACCGTCTGTAAAAAAAATAATGTTGCTTTTCCCAATAGTTGGCCACTCCTTCATCCCTCCCGATAGGGTTTTTGGACGAATTGAGTCTAAAATTTAAAAGAACACCACTCTTTTGACAGACAAGGACTATGTTGAAATTTTTAAATCTTTTTCACTCAGAAAGTGGCATCGTCTGAAACTATCAAAGAGCCTAAAGATTGGCATTTTAAGTTAAGACCGACCAAACGTATTATCCTGGTGAAAACAAAAAAAGGAAGCTGTATTGTAAGAGGTGAAACTCATTAAAATGTTGACACAGGAGTAGCAAAAAGTCTTCTTAAGCATGGAAAGCAGTTAAAACTCATGAATCCCAAACCAGAGAAGGAAGGTGTTGCCATAAAAAAGGCGAAATTGAAGGACCTAACTACCCTTTTGGTAAAACATTTCACCAAGGAGTGGGAACAAAATGAAGAACTCAACTTCTTCAAAAATTTGTTTAGCCAACAAGAAACCGTTACTGACCCACAAGAAGAGCATGACTCTGACAACGGGGAAATTAATGATGCTGAAGAAGAGTTGGCTGTATAAATATGTTAACATTATACTAGTCTAATACTATGGACAATGGATTTTTAACCAATTTTTTATTCTACTGAGAATATTTTAAAGAAATAATAAAAATAAGTTGTTATTAAAATGAGATTTCTCCTTATTTCAATATGCCTGTCACACATAGGCCTAATGCAGCAGAACTCGTTATATCCAACATGCTGTACCAAAACTCGTTATGTTGAACAACCCCCCCTAAATGTTAACAAATCTTTATCAGGGTTCTTGATATACATTATAATATAATAACTTGGTGATATATATATTCCATAATTTTTGTGTGTGTTACTTTTTAGTATGCCATTCCTGAAATTTTTACAAAATGGACATAACGAGTTTTGCAACTTGGCGACTCAATTATTTTAATGAAAATGTTTCTCAAATATGTTAGGATTATATCTTAATACTAATAAATTTCATTTGTATAAACAAAATGTACTAAATGTGCAACTTATTTATATTTTTATTGATCCTGGAGTAAAACTCCGTGTGCCACCTCTCGTGTGTTTCAAAATCAGTGCCACATCTCTAGGGTTAAATAAAAAAAAATAGGCTGATTGGTCCATTGGGCCCTGACAAAATGGTAACTTTGTTAACATTGAAAAGATAGGAGTACCGTCTCCCATTAATATAAATCTAGTAACATTTATAGCATCAACACATATGGTGATGCAAATAATAAATGGAATTAATTAACTCTAGCTTTTGAATAACTGATCATATTGAATAAAAACAATGGTGACCAAAATATATGGAGTCAACTTACTGAAAAAAACGCCAATGTGCAATAAAAAAGAACTTTGTAAGTTTTCTTTAGAATGAATCTCGTCTTACATTTGAAGAGCCAGCATTTATTACAAATTTATGTACACCCCAGCCTGAGACAGGCTGGTGTAGTTTATATGTACAAATCAGCTTAGGAATGGTTGTTGTTTGGAAGGATCAATGCACAACCCCGTCTAAAACAAGCTTGTCTACTTGGGAAAAATAAATGTACAATAGAGCCTGGGACTAGCTAGTGTAGTAGGGAAGGAGCAATGTACGTTGAAGCCTTTGACTAAATTGTCTACTTGGGAAAGAGAAATGTTCCATCAAGCCTGGAACCTGGTGTGGTTTGGAAGGAATAATGTATACACCTGCCTGGGGAGCAATGTACACTTCAGCCTGGGACTGGCTGGTGTAGATGGGAAGAAGCAATGTACACCACAGCTTGGGACTGGCTGGTGTGGTTGGGAAGAAGCAATGTACATGCCAGCCTGAAACTTGCTGGTATAGTTGGAAAGGAACACACACCCTAGTTTAGGACTGGCTGGATTAATTGGGATGGAGAATTGTACATCCCTTGCCTGGGACTAGCTGGTATAGTTTGGAAGGGGAATTGTACATCCCATGCCTGGGACTGGCTGGTGTAGTTAGAAGGAGATATGTACACTTCAGCCTGGGACTGGCTGGTGTAGTTAGAAGGAGATATGTACACTTCAGCCTGGGACTGGCTAGTGTAGTTAGAAGGAGATATGTACACTTCAGCCTGGGACTGGCTAGTGTAGTTAGAAGGAGATATGTACACTTCAGCCTGGGACTGGCTGGTGTAGTTAGAAGGAGATATGTACACTTCAGCCTGGGACTGGCTAGTGTAGTTAGAAGGAGATATGTACACTTCAGCCTGGGACTGGCTAGTGTAGTTAGAAGGAGATATGTACACTTCAGCCTGGGACTGGCTAGTGTAGTTAGAAGGAGATATGTACACTTCAGCCTGGGACTGGCTGGTGTAGTTAGAAGGAGATATGTACACTTCAGCCTGGGACTGGCTAGTGTAGTTAGAAGGAGATATGTACACTTCAGCCTGGGACTGGCTAGTGTAGTTAGAAGGAGATATGTACACTTCAGCCTGGGACTGGCTAGTGTAGTTAGAAGGAGATATGTACACTTCAGCCTCGGACTGGCTGGTGTAGTTAGAAGGAGATATGTACACTTCAGCCTGGGACTGGCTAGTGTAGTTAGAAGGAGATATGTACACTTCAGCCTGGGACTGGCTAGTGTAGTTAGAAGGAGATATGTACACTTCAGCCTGGGACTGGCTAGTGTAGTTAGAAGGAGATATGTACACTTCAGCCTGGGACTGGCTGGTGTAGTTAGAAGGAGATATGTACACTTCAGCCTGGGACTGGCTAGTGTAGTTAGAAGGAGATATGTACACTTCAGCCTGGGACTGGCTAGTGTAGTTAGAAGGAGGAATGTACACTTCAGCCTGGGACTGGCTAGTGTAGTTAGAAGGAGATATGTACACTTCAGCCTGGGACTGGCTAGTGTAGTTAGAAGGAGATATGTACACTTCAGCCTGGGACTGGCTAGTGTAGTTAGAAGGAGATATGTACACTTCAGCCTGGGACTGGCTAGTGTAGTTAGGAAGGAGGAATGTTCACTTCAGCCTGGGACTGGCTAGTGTAGTTAGAAGGAGGAATGTACACTTCAGCCTGGGACTAGCTGGTATAGTTTGGAAGGGGAACTGTACATCCCATGCCTGGGACTGGCTAGTGTAGTTAGAAGGAGGAATGTACACTTCAGCCTGGGATTGGCTGGCGTAGCTGGTTAGGAACCCTCCTCCTTCACCATCGGTTATGGGTCTGATGGTGCCCCGGGCTTGGGACCGGCATAACGGAGTTACTTAGTAAAGGCAGTAGAGCATTCTGACCATAACTGATTCCTAAAAATTCATCAATACATTACATGATTTAAATGATCTAGTGTATTTATCAGCTCAGCGTGTGTGTGATAATAATGATTTGTAGGTAATGCTATTCAAATCAAAGTAAAGTAACACCAGCCAATTGCATTCAGGTGCCAACTCTTAGTTCCTGTTTTGTGAGCATCCCTAAATAAGTTATCACAGGCCTAGGTTAATATAGCTGGTTACTTCAATACCAATATAAAATTTTCTTAATAAAATATTGAATAAAGGAAAATCAGCAATATATAGTACAAAATTGTTATATTATACTAAAAACCCATGTTTATAGTGTGAAATATGTTTGTCTTGACCTAAGGAACAATTTTTGATGAAAAGTTCCAGAGAGTTCCGGTACACCCTGTATATGGGCGATTCTCCATAAAAGCGTAATTTATTATCCTAATTGGATTTAAAGGAAAACCTATTTAAAAAATGCACTTGAACATTTTTTAAACTTAACTATACATTGCTACAAACAACATTATTATTTTATAACAAAACTTTTCATTAAAATATGAATAGACAATAAACATTATATATATATATATATATATATATATATATATATATATATATATATATATATATAAATATTCATTCCCCTGGCTTGTCCCCACCGCCAGTTTAAATAACCGGGATTTATATGGGGGAGTAAGAAGTGTTAATTGTGCTCTCGTAATGGTCAAAGAAAGGACACAACTTGCTACTACAAAGCTTGTCCAGTAGAACCAGCTTTGTGTCTCCAGGACTGTTTTCAAAGATACCATACCATCAATAATAAAAGAAGATATTATGATGAAACATAATGTCGTATGTAAATACTAAACAATTACTTAAAAATTTTAATTTCACCATTCTGCGTTGTAAATAAATACATGGTAAGTATAGAACATAATTTTGTATATACGTTTTCTAATTATTATGTTGTAACAAAATACAATATTTACTACAACTAGCAGGATGCGGAAACGTATCTTCAACACAGAGCATGAAATTACGTAAAAGTTGATGGATGCTATGTGCATTTACATGTCCATATTTTTTTTTTCATAAATAAAAAAATAAAGGTAATAACTATGTTTTATAATAATATACTGAATACTTTTAACCACTTAAACTTAAAAGTGAGAACAAAATATTTCAGCACAGCAGATACAGCTTACATGAGCAAAGAACTTTATTGAATGGTTTTGGTTTGTTTACTGGTTGTGTATTGATATTTACTGCCAAAATAAAATCCCAACTTTTGCACTCCACAATTTGGTGCACAATTCAATGATTTTTATAAATCCCTTCATTACCTTATTTTAGAATTACATGGTTCCAACTTCATGGTACTCATAAAATCATTAAAACTGACAATGATATAGCTCCAACTGATTCTTTATTAATAAATAACTTTTTATTAAAAAAAACTTTGAAAATTTACCCAATCAAGCAGCATCATACCAGCATAAAAAATAAACTTAATATATACAAATATATGATAGAAACGCAGTTCAGTAACAAGGCACAACTTTGACAGTCTTTCTCTCAGAACACGGTTGTTGTTATTTGGAACTTTATTCTTCCAAGCCAACAAATTGGCAATAAATGGGCATTAAAATAAGTTTTAATAACCATAAGGAATTCGAACCATTTACAATACATGAAATGGAATGGCAAGACAGCTTAGAAATTAGAAAAAATTCATTTAATTACCGAACCAATCACAAGCAGAATGCAAATCAGACAGAGGTTACCGAGTCAATAGCGACCTTAGCGTTGAGCATCCGATAATACATCACAAGCCTGGACTTGCCATTAGGCTTGGGCACAAGAAAAGATGGACTGGCATAAGCGGAACGAGACGGTTCAATAACACCCTTGCGGTTAAATAACACCTTTGCTAAGAAGATCTTCGATCATGGCCCTCATAACCTCCATCTTTGGGGGGGCAAGTTTGTAAGGATGACTTCTAACTGGCTGAGAATCGGTAAAATTGCGTCGTATATCTGTGCAAAGTACGGAAAGGAATATTTATGTATCTTTGGGGCCCTCTGTTCTTACGAAGCTTTCAGAGAAGCAGCGGAAAAGGGTGATGTCTCAACTCTGCTCCGCATGAATTTTATGTCCTTTGAAAAGTACATTCGAGACACCCTCAACTGGTCATTTTTGGAAACCCAGATGTATCACGATTTATTAGAGCAGGCGGAAAGCTTGTCAGATCCTTCAGAGATGACAAGTTTTCCTCGATTACAGGGCTTATGTTTTGTAGAATGCGTGCACTACATCCGGAGGCCTCTGGCTTATTCTCTCAGCCTTTGGTGCAGGTGGTTAGTGGCCTTAGTGTTGACGATATCCTTGGTGGTATTGATATGGATAAGTATAAGGACATTATCAGCGGAGACAATGGTTTGGAGGAAATGAACAACTCCTCAACGCTGCTGACTCCTACAGAAAAGCCGTTGCCGTGGGAGATGATTTAATTCGCAAGTATAGACCGCGCGGCGAAGGTCCGGCCTCGAGCCCGCCGAGCGGTGATAGGGAGGAGACGGGTGGAGGGCCCAATATGCTTGCAGTCCTGGAAACATTCGCTATTGTCAGACTTTCCCACGCTTGATTCTAAAATAAGTTACGTTAATTGTTACCTACGGATGCACATTCAGTACGTTTTCAGACTGCGTGCGATATATTGGCTTGTGGTTTAGCGTGTTAGGAATGTTTACTCAAGAGTACGATAAACAATTATTTAGTTGGTTATATGTTTGTTTTTATCTAACTACTGTAGTGTAATAAGTAAGTCCTTTAAGTGTGTTAAGAGTCTGTCGGCCATACTGTTTTAATTCTCATATTACATATGGTACAGGGACGTCTCCATTGGGTAATTTAGACGATGGTGGCAGATTCAAAGTACCATTTATAATATCCTTATATAGCTGACAATTTTTGAAAACCCCACAATCGGAAATTCTACCTTGGCATCCAACGTTTACAAATATAAAATTATAATCAGCATCAACTAGGCCAAATAAAACAATGCTAAAGAAAGACTTGTAGTTGAAGTATTCACTCCCACTGTTTGGCGGACATTGTATTACTACATGTTTGCCATCGATGGCCCCAATAGCATGCGGAAAGTTCCACTTTTGTTGGAAGTCCTGGGAAATGCGTTGCCATTCCTCTTCATTTTCAGGAATCTGAAAAAAAATGTTATTAAGATAGGTCACCCTAATGAATGTGCGTTGTTACATTCACTAACACTCGTTCTATCACAACAGTGGGCGTATATAATTTTAAATTAAATAGGCCCCTACGCCCACTGCCCTCTACACACAAGCTGTTCTTTCCACGCATTATATTTGTTTAGGCTATAAATAGTTTTCTAATATTTATAATGGAATGTGTTTCCCTTTTTTTTCTTTGCTTGATAATGCTTTAGCTGCAATAAACTTGTTGTTTTCACATATAAGTAAATAAAAAAAATATTTATTTTACTATATTTTAAAAATTAAACATCTATATTGAATTGATAATTGAAAACATTGCAAATTAATGAGTTATAAATGTAAAATAACAATATTACATAAATATTGTAGAATTTAGGTAGGTATCAAAATAGTGCATATAAGTGGATACATAAAAAACTAATAATTGTTTATGCAACAATATTTTAAAAATTAAAATGCTGTTAATGAATTTATGTAATGAAATTTATTTTTATTCCATAAAAACTCCTCGCATTTTTGTAGGCTACGTAAGGTGGCAAGTGGTAAGGCAATTACTTTTTAAATTTATATCTTGTTTTTTCAATTAACAAATCAACTGGCACCTGAAATCTTTCTAATTTACGGTCATCAGTTGATGGGTTAATTTTGAATAGTTATCACATTATTAAATACATACTGGGGTTACAGCTTGCCGTTAAGGAGGGAGCAACAGCTATTGAACAGTCAGAGGATGATAATTTAGCAGAATCCCAACCAAGTGAGACTGGACAGACACTTGAGACTTTTACAACATCGAGTACACCAAAGAAGCGCAAAAGACCTCATTCAACTCCAGTTGACCAAGTCGTGGGTATTTTGCAGCGTTCATTGGAACGCGATGATTGTGACGTGTTTGGAGAACACGTTGCTCATAAACTGAAAACGTACTCCAAGAGGACACAATCAATAGTACAGCATGAAATAAGTAATATTCTTTTCAAGGCTGACTTGGACCTTTTAGAACCCTCATCTCATTATCAATCGATGTCACAACCCACCTCTGACCTAAATTTACTTCCTCCATCTACCAGCTACCAACATACAAGTCCCCGAACCTATACGAGGTCTGTAAATTAAGTAATGAGACTGATTTTTTTTAAACTTTTTATTCAAAAAGAATTACAATTATACATTGTCACCTTCAAAATAACTTCCTTCTGAGGCCACACAGCGCTGTAGTACAGTCACTGAAGCATTTTGGCTAGAAATATTTTCGGATGTGAAGAATTCGCTTGAAATTTTAACTATAGCTAGGGAGTAGCCCAAGAAACAAAAGTAAAATAGTGTTGATGTGTGCTTTTTCACTAGGGGTGGAAGTCACCCCTTCTAGGGGTTGGCAATATTGTTATGAAAAATAACTTCACCATTCGGTAGAGGAACTAATTCTAAACCAAAAACATTCTATAACAAATTTTACTCCAATCAATACGTTTTGAGATATTAGCACCTAAAGGTGGTCGATTTTAGCTCCAAAAATGCATATTTTTGTGCGATTTTTTGCAAATATCCAAAAACTACAGGTTTTACACAAAAAATGTAGAAGAGCAAAAATAAAGGTAATTAAATAACAAAGAGATTGCTTTTTTAAAAAAATTTATAGGTGGTATAGAACCGGACTTATGACACCTTGAAGTTGGACTAGATTTCTCAAAGGACATTTTTTAAAGTACTCAAAAAGGCCTTTCATTTGGTTGCAGATAAAAGTGATTAGAGTGAAAATTAACGGAGTTACAGTCAAAACAAAATGGTCGACTTGAATTTTGAGAAAAAAAATCTGCATTAAAAATTAGTTATTTGACGACAAACATTGAAATTAAGCATAATTCATCACCAATTTACTTTGTTTATACACAAATAATAATTACTGGGAGTTTGAACGGGTTTAAAAGCTTAAATTTAAAAAAATGACCGATTTAATTTTGAGAAAAAAAATTAATTTAAAAAAATCCATGTTTTTTTCAAAATATTTCAAATACTAACCGAGCTATGAAAATTATAATAAGACAAAAGTTTTAGATTTTTTGTCTAAAAAATTTGCTTTTTTTATTTTTGTACGACAAAATTTGACTGACTTATGACAATTAGAAGCTCAAAACTGAAGACGAAAACTACCTTTTCTAAGCTTTTTATACTTACAAATCTAAATTTTGAGGGGATGAAAAATATTGCATTTCACATATTTTACAGGGCTTCAAATTTCCTACAAAATAGTTTTTTAAGCGAATCGATAACTTAAAAATTAAAAAAGTTATAGTAAAAAAACCAATCGCATTTTTCGGTATAATGTTTGGAGCAGGTAAATTATCATCATCTTTCTGTATTTTGAAGCATTTGTGAATTGGATAAGTATCTTTATAACATACGTGTACATACTTATACTAGTTTACGCATATATATATATATATATATATATATATATATATATATATATATATATATATATATATATATATATATATAGGAGTATATTTATAAGCTATCTATAATAACACAATAGTTAGACCAAGGAGAATTTGGAGGGAGAGCAGAGACCACATGGCAGGCAAAGTGAAAGTTCGTTGAGAATACATATTAGTATATAGCCAGTATATTTCCAAAACTGAATATATAAACACGTGTCTCTCACTTATAAATTGAATAAAACTATTAATTTATCGAATACTTTATAATGTAAGTGTTTTCAAGTAGTGTGTCACAAAAAAAGTTTTATTAATTTATAATATCATATTCCTGAATTTTATTAACAACTATATTATAATATTATATTTCTAGAAATCATGTTTCTTATATACATAGTCATGGATTTTGGATTAAAAGATTAGAATACGTGTAGTTACTAGTGTAATTACAGGATATTTTCTGGTACTTCACTTCTCTTTAAAAATAGTTTCATTGAATTGTGCAATTGCAGCAATGTGAGTACTTCAAGAATATTTTATTATTTTGTTTGTTTATGAATACGTAAAAGTTTAAACAAAATTAACTTTTTTTATAATCCACTTTGGTTTCATATTTTTTGAAAAATCATCGATTCAAAGTAACTAAGAAATTAAATCAGTGTAATTAATTCTAATTACTAGAAAAGTTTTATTTTAGTTTTTATAAAATTTTATAAACTTTCAGAATTCGTTTTGATTATTATTCACTGCTGCACTGCTTATAACTTATTTCGAAAAATATTGAATAAATATCTTACTATATAATAATGTAAGTATCTTAAACAATTTTTATATAATTTTTTTATATTCTATGTTGTCATGCTTTATTAATTAAGTAATGTTATATTTCTAGATATCACATTGGCAAATCATATTGTAGATTTTAAATAAATTTGATAGTTATTTCAACAAGTAATGCATAATTCAGTTATATAATTGGGTAAGTTTCGATTAATCTAACATTAGTTTATTTATAATTTTTAAATAAATTGTTTTACTGAATTTTTCATCAAAGTTAACACGTTAAACTAATAAGTACTTCTGTTATAATTTATCCTTTTTTTTGCAGGATTTGATGAAAAACTGAAAACATTTACATATCATCCATTTTTAATGCAATGAAGGAACCAAGTACAAGCACTGATAATGCTGGTGTAATTTTTTGTCAAATATGTACTTCGCATACTAGTGAACAAATTGTGGAGGTTGGTAGCAAAGGTAAAGAAACATTAAAAAAATCTTCTATTGCAAGAAAAGATAGATTGTTTTCAGAAATCACCCCCGCAGATAAGGTGTTTGTTCATAATTCTTGTAGAAGCATTTATGTAAATAAAAATAGTGTCGGAGCAGCTAAGAGAAAAATTGAAACACAAAATAAATTGCAAATTAGTCCTGTAAAAAGAAAATTAAGGCGATCTAGCTCAACTTCTATTATTGAAACAGCCAATCTTAGTGACGTCTTCGATTGGGAAAACAACTGTTTATTATGTGGAGATGAAGCAAATATTGATAAAGAAAAAAAAACCATCTAGTCGAAGAAAAAAAATATATCATATAGAATAGGGTGATGCTTAAAAATGAACATTGTAAATTATCATCGCTCACCCCTTAAAATTGTTCTTTGACCCAAAAAAAATCAGCAGAATTTTTTTCAAAATTAAAAAAAAATATTTAGGGGGCGCTACCATGTGTTAAAAAATCGAATAAATAAACAATTTAAAAAAAACCCTGAAATTATTAACGCATTGCAAATGCTACTATTTTGGATGAAGATTTGCTTTTTATGTCTTTTAAGCCATTTGGCTGTGTATACAATCGACATATAACCTCTACTTGACTGTCTGTCTAGCAGTGTGTGGACTGTGGAGCCTGTCTGAGCTTGCTTTGCTTGTTACAACACGCTCGCTAGCCCCTCCCTCTCCCTACGCCATTCAGTCTGCACTCCAGTCTCACTCATATCATCAGTTGTGGTTTTACTGTCATACTGTTCAGTTGTGTATTGTATATTGTGAGTGATACTGTTTGTGAGTATCCTGTTTCAATATTTAAAATTAACTCTCTTTTATCAGTCTGTATTACCAGCTCATTTTTATTCGTTATAAAACTATGTTCATTTTTGGTTTGTGTTATTTTTTTTAAAGTTAGGTTAGATTAACTCTTTTTGACTATTATTCAGGATGGCTAAATGTGGTACTCAGGCTGTTTTGACAAGAAACAAAACTGAAATATGGTTAATAGGTCAAGTTGCCTCTCAATTTAATCAAACAAAACTACCAACCATTAGAGAGGCCCTTTCCGTCCTTTTTCATTACAAACAAGAACAAAACCAGACAATTAAGGAATCTACTTATTCTACAGTGAATGATATTCTGCTAATCTGGGATAAAGCTAGAATACCTACTAGGCAAAAGATTCATGTCGTACAGAAGCTGGAAAAAATATTCAACGAATGGCAAAATTTGAAAAAGAATAAGGAAAATAAAGCAAAGAGGTCAGAGAGTTTGAAAAAACGTGAAACCCAATGGCAAGATAAAATCGATGCATTATTTGACATAGCACATGCAAATGCTCTTGACATGATTCGAATAGATGAAGATCGACAGTTTTTAATAGCTCAACGTCAAGCAGGCCGTCCAGGAAAAATGGGTAGTGTTGACAAGAAACTTGCCAAAAAAGAGACTGAAATTGAGCTGAAAAAAGCTCGCTTGGAACTTCGACGGGAAAAGGAGTTACAAGACATTAAAACTATGATAGATAAAATTCCAGCTGAGGACAATCTTACCGACAGTGATACTAACAGTGAAACAGAGCCACCCGAAAAAACTGTGACATGTATGCCAGGGCCTTCATCAAATTCTCTACCTAAAAAGAGGGGGAGAAAACAAATAGTCGGTGAAAAACTTGCAGTAAGCTTGGATGTTACCAAGCTGAGTGACAGAAATGCAGCTTTGGTTCTCACATCTACCATTAAAGAGTTAGGATGTGATCCTGCCGAATACAGTGTTAACTATTCATCGATAAGGCGACAACGAATCAAAACACGACAGTCTTTGGCAGAAAATTTGAAAAAAGAGTTTTCTTCTGACGTTCCTTTAACTGTACACTGGGACGGAAAAATGCTAGAAGATATAAGTGGTCATAAAGTTGTTGATCGTCTTCCAATCCTTGTGTCTGGAGAAAATGTAGACCAACTCCTTAGTGTACCGAAACTAGAATCTGGGTCAGGAGAATTGACAGCTACAGCGGTTTACGACACTGTTTTGTCCTGGGGACTATCGGATAAAGTTAAATCTTTGTGTTTTGACACGACAGCTGTCAACACAGGTTCTCGTAATGGTGCGTGCGTTCTAATTGAACAAAAATTTGACAAAGAAATGCTCTGGTTAGCATGCCGCCATCACGTTCTAGAGATCATGTTGGAAACTATAGTAGTTTCTGGACTAGGACCTTCAACAGGCCCTGAAATCTTATTGTTCAAAAGATTCAAAAATGTCTGGTCAGAAATGAAACTCCAAGACTTTCAGAGTGTAAAAACAGATCCATTAGGCTATGGTATTGTGAAAAATCTTGCACCAGAAATCGTTGAGTTTTCAAAGGATCAGCTGAAACAATACCAGCCCCGAGATGACTACAGAGAGCTTCTTGAGCTCAGTATAATTTTTCTAGGAGATGTTCCAGATAAGGGAGTATCCTTTAAAGCGCCTGGAGGAATGCATAGAGCTAGATGGATGGCAAAGGCTATTTATTCGTTGAAAATTTATCTCTTCAGAGGCCAGTTCAACATTACTAAGCGAGAAGAGCATGGAATCAGGGATATATGTATTTTCACAGTTGTGATCTATATAAAGAATTGGTTTCAATCAGCTGTAGCCAACTACGCTCCTCTAAATGATCTTAATCTTTTGAAAGATTTGGTAAACTACAAAACAGTGAACGAAATCTTTGCTGACAAGGCGTTGAAGAAAATAAAGAATCATCTCTGGTATCTGTCTGAAACACTGGTTGGCCTAGCTTTTTTTGATGAACGTGTCTCAGATGAAACCAAAACTCAAATGGTGAGTGCTTTACAAAATGATGGACAGGAACATTTGAAAAAAAGAACTACCGTTGACCTAGAAGTCATATCTACAAAACGTTTGGACAACTTTGTCACGTCCAACACCATGGACTTTTTCAGAACTCTTGAACTTGATACAACTTTTTTAACAAATCCAGTTCAAACATGGGAACAAGATGAAATCTTCAAGAAGAATAAGGCTACTGTTAAGTCTTTAAGAGTTGTGAACGACATTGCTGAGCGGGGAGTAGCTCTCATCGAAGAGTTCAACAAACTTATTACTGCTCAGGAAGAACAGAAACAGTTCCTGTTACTTGTAGTGAAAAATTTCAGGAAGCAATTTCCAGACAGAAACAAACAAACATTGATTAAAATGTAGTTTCAAAGCTGTGTTTTTGAAAGTATCATAAACATTAAACAATCAAATAATTTAGCATGTAAGAATTATCTAAGTCTTACTGAATTTTGTCAAAGGTTGAATGAGGACAAATGTTATTGTTAATGCATATGTTAATGAATGTTATTGTTGTCATACTTATCTATGTAATACTATTTTCACATGTATTTTAAACCTAATTTTGATGAAAAGTCAACATGTCAAGATTATTATGTTTAAAATAATATAGGAAGTTAAAATCCAGTTTTGAAGTTTTTTTCTTGAAAACCCCATAACTTTAACCATTGGTAGCGACCCCTAAATATTGAACAAAAATTCTGAAAAAAATTACACATTCTTCCTTAGGTACAAAGACTAAAATAAGGGGGTGAGCCAAAAGAAATCTGACAAAAAATTAATATGGTAATTATAAGCATCACCCTAATATAGAATCTTCAGATTTTGCATCAAATGTATTAAAAATAATCTTGTCACTGAAAGATGACAATCATAGAGAAATGTATCAGCGTATTAGCAGTGTTATGGATCTTTTAACTGTAAATGCAAAATACCATGAAGGCTGTTACAAAAAATTACTAAATTATCATGTAAAAGAAACAAAAGAGCCAAAAATCGTGTACACTGATAAAATTGATCAAACTATGGAATTGATTTACAATTTTCTACTGTCAAGCGAAGACTGTCAATTCACCATGGCACAACTCTTAGAAGTTGTAAAAAATTGTGATGTAATCCCGAGCGAAAAGACAATTAAAAGTCGTCTACAAAATAGGTTTTCTGACCAAATAATCTTTTCAAGTAAAATGGGTGGAAACACTTACGTTTGTTTTTCTAAAAATTTATACGACATACTCACAGACTCGTGGTATAATAAAAGATCAGATAATATTGAAGAGGAGGAAATTAAACTTTTTGACTCAGCTTCCGAATTAATTCGCAGAAAAATCCGAAATACCGTATATCGTATGGATGAATATCCTGCCAGTGATAAATTATTAGACACTGTTAACGAAAACATTCCTTATTATTTAATTCGTTTTTTAAATAACGTTATTTTCAAGGATAAAAAAAAGACAACCGAAAATGAAAGTCAGTACTCAAAAAAAATTGCATCTATTGCTCATGCAATTACGTCTGCTGCTCGACCTAAAAGTTTTCTGTCTCCACTCCAACTGGCTACTGGTACGACACTTTATAGAAAATTTGGATCCAAAAAAATTGTTGAATTGTGCTATCAACTTGGATTTTCTTGCAGTTATGGAGAAGTTAAATTCTAAGAAATGTCTGCTGCTTGTCAAGCTGAGAGACTTTTAATCAACCCATTTATTCAAATTGTTTCTGATAACAGTGACTTCAATATCTGTACAATAGATGGTCGAGGAACTTTTCACAACCTGGGTTCGATTGAGAGTATTACTCCAGATCACAGCTTACAAGAGAAGCAATCAATAAAACGTTTGCAAAGTTCTGAACTTCTAAAAGAAACAGAATTGGTAGATAAAAGTAAAATCAAAATATTGATATATACAAAGCCAGCAGGAAGCGGCTTAAAAAACATAATAGTAAAATGTTTTGAAAAAATCTTTCATTCGAAAAAACAGTGATTAATCAATTAAATACATTATGGCTTTATTTTAAATATGTATGGGAAAATTATTTTCTTGGTTGGAATGGATTTATGTCAATGTTAACTAATTATCGATATGATTATGAAGTTTCAGCTATAAATTTTTTGCCTTTTATAAATGCTTCACCTAGTGACTATAGCACCTTGTATACTGCATTGAAACATGCTTCTCAAAGAGTTCTTAATGAAGGCATGAAAACCTGCATCATTACTTTTGATCAGCCGCTATATATTAAGGCTCGTGATATTGTTGAAGCACAAATATTTGATGAAATTCATATGGTTGTGCGTCTTGGCGGATTCCATTTATTGATGTCCTACATGGGTTGTATTGGCCAAATCATGGCAGGAAGCGGGATCAAAGAGATTTTTTGCATAATATATTCAGAAGGGTCGGTAGAAAAATGTTATCTGGGCATTCTTATGCCCGTCTGTAAGAGCCCACACTATTCTTCAGCAAGCACTATCGCAGTTAATATTTGCAGAAATAAAAAAGGACAATGTTGAATTTCAAGAATTGCTTGAAAACGATGAAACTATGACATACATTATGAATATGGAGGAGATCCAATCTAGTTTAGCGTTTCAAAAATTAAATAAAATTTTCGACAATAAACTTGATGAAATTGAAAAAAGAGGAAAAACGTGCACATTATGGGTAATGTATTTCAAAATGGTGTCATTGTGAAAGATTTTCTAGCAGCTGAGCGAATGGGAAACTGGGAAATACATCTTAACAGTATTGATCTTATGATACCCTTCTTCCATGCAGCTGGCCATTTCAATTATGCTAAATCTGCTCGATTATATGTGCAAAATATGAGAGAGTTGAAAGACACAATGGATCCGGATGAATATAAAAAATTTACAATTGATGAATTCTTTACTGCTCGAAGAAGTAACATTTTTTATGCTGGGATTTTTTCGGATCAAACGATCGAGCAAACATTAATGAGATCAATGAGTGTAGAAGGCGGTCCGTTTAAGCGAGGTGCTACAGAAAGCGTTGTTTTTAAATGGATTGAAGGCATCCTCTACACTAAAGATATCATTGAAAACTTGGAAAAATTTTGTAACATAGAATTTAATAAAAGTCATCAACACGTCGATTCCAGAGATTCCAGAATTGAAAGAGATAAAAAAGATGTTTTAGCTTTACTGCAAGTTTTAAATGATCATAACCCATTTGATAATGTAGACAATTTACGTAATATTGTCACAGGGTTGATCGGCACTGAAGAAATCAATTGTTACAACGCTCTTGCTATTGGTATTGAAGCAATGAATGCAGTAGATGGATTAAGTTTCTCTGAAATTAAACTATCAAAAAAAATAAAGTTCTACCATTACAAGCAGTCAATAGTAAAGTTAAAATGGGTGATAAAACCTTTGCTGTAGATCCATTATTATTGTTCCAAAGAATCTGTGTAATGAAAAAGAGTGACAAACTAGAATGGTATTTAAAGTTTGAGTTAGCACCTTACCCTCTTCCTCTATTCGATGATGTAGGAATGAGAAAATCAAATAAGTCTTCTATTTACTCTTTGTTTCAACCACTTGATGTTGATATACATAAGGATTCTTCACAATTTTATTGATGGAGGTATGCTGCTATGGAGAGTAAAATGGCCAGTAAATTGTGATTATCAAAGAGTTTTTCAAGAATATGTTTCGTATATAAAAAGAAATTTTGGTGACCATGTAACAGTTGTTTTTGATAATTACGAAGGTATTTGCACTAAATCGGCGGAAAGAAACCGTAGATCCCAGAATGTATCTTGTAAACAATATGAATTTACGAAAGAAATGCCAGTCGTTGTTGGTCCAGAAAATTTTTTATCTAACTATGAAAATAAAAGTAGATTTATACAGTATCTTTTGGAAGAATTAGAAAAAAATTCTATTAAAAGCTGTACAGCAGAAGGAGAAGCTGATGAATACGTAGTTCAACTAGCCATTCAGGACAGATCTACGTTACAAAAAGTTATAGTAGCAGAAGATGTCGACATTTTGGTTATTTTGACTGGCACAGCTGCTGTCGATAATGAAATTTATTATCTAAAATTAGGAAGGCAAAATGTTCCCAATGTTGTGTACTCATCAAAAAGTTTTGAAGTGGAGTACTCAAATAGTGTGAACGCAATCCTTTTTTCACATTGTTTCACAGGATGCGATACAACATCAGCATTTTTCAATAAGGGAAAAAAAAATTTTTTCGATCTTGTCGAGAACCGCTCAGATTTGAGAGATCGCATAAAAATATTTTATAATAATAGCTCAGAATTAGAGGATATTTTGGAAGCCGGCAGATATTGCACAATAGTCCTGTATGGCCTTGCAAAAGATATACATATGAATAAATTAAATCAAACTGAAGACTTTTCAGTATATCTCGAGCAGATGCGATATGATTCATTCATAAAAGCTACAGCAAAACAAAATTCTGCTGTTAAATTGTCTTCCTTAGTCCCCACAGTTGATTCTTTAAATGAACACTTAAAAAGAGTTTATTTACAAACTCAAATTTGGCTCGGGAATAAAAATATTAATCCAAACAATTGGGGATAGAAGAAAGTTAAAGAACAATCGCACCCAATTAAAATTACATTCCAACCAATAAAAATGCAAAAGAAGCCTGCACCAGATGAGCTTCTCCAAGTCATATTTTGCAACTGCACAAAAGAATGTGGCTCAACTTGTGGTTGCAGAAAAGTTGGACTTTTTTGCAACTCCATATGTGGTACATGTTCTGGTGACAACTGCAACAATTGTCCTCCAGTCGCGGATCAAGACGAGGCTGAAGAAAGCGATGAAAATAAAATATTTATTATATATATATATATATATATATATATACACTAGAACCCCGATAATCCGAACTAATTGGGACCGGGCCTGGTTCGGATTACGGAAAATTCGGATTAACCGAAAAAGTTTATAAAGGGGAATTTGTTATATTAAACATTGTTAACGTGATATTTGTACATAACAATGCTACAAAGAGCATAAAAAAGCATTCCTCTAGCTTCTAAACATTTAATTTAAACGATTAATAAAAGAAAACGTAACAAAAATAACCTAAAAAACTGACTATCGTTGTTTTATAACCAAACACTGTACTACACTTGGCAGTAAATGGGAGCGTAGTTCAGGCAGTCAATGATAAATACTGTTCTGTGTAATTTCTAAGTTGATCGAGTTCACTAAATGTCCATCGGGTGGCAGCACCTTGCGGGTTCCCAATGCGTGAAGACAACGGCGCGTCGCGCGCATCCCCCCACCCATTGGCTTAATCCCGCCTCTGCCACGCACGCAGTGTCTGTCTGACGTCCGGTCTGAATCGTTCGGCCATTACAGTGTTTGTTTACTTTTGGTACTGTGACTTGACATTGTGTTCTAACATTGTGACTGGTTTTAGTGATTAGTGTAATTAACATACAGCAATGGCAACTAAATGAAAACATACGACTTGTTCCTTAAAAGAGAAACTTGAGGTTTTGAATCGCTTAAGTTGATGAAGCTCTCTATTTGTGGTTCGTACAAGAGAGAGAAAAAGGTACACCCTTAAGCGGGCCTCTTGTACAGGAAAAAGCTATGCAGTTAAATAATTTAATGAATGGCGATGAATCGTTCACTGCGAGCAATGGATGGTTGAACCGGTGGAAGATGCGTCATGGTGTCCGCCAGTTGACGATTACTGGAGAGCAGCTCTCTTCAGATAATGCGGCGGCACAAGCTTATTTGGACGAGTTTTCTGATGTTATAAGTGAAGGAGGCTATTCTCCTCAGCAAATAGACAATGCTGACGAAACCGGCCTAAACTTTAAAGCGTTGCCGAACAAAAGTTTAGCTTCGCAGCAAGAAAACCGTGCCCCTGGATATAAAATGAACAAAGAGAGGGTAACATTGATGGCCTGTAGCAATGCCACTGGTAACCATAAATTACCATTAATGATGATTGGGAAAGCAAAAAATCCGAGGGCGTTTAAGAATGTAAACATGAAGTCCCTACCGGTTTACTACACTAATCAAAAGCGAGCGTGGATGGACAAGGCTCTATTTAAGACTTGGTTTCACAACCAATTTGTGCCGGCAGTCAAACGCTTCAACAAAGATAATGACTTGCCAAATAAGGCAATCCTATTTGTTGATAACGCTCCATCTCACCCAGACGTCACTGAACTTGAAAGTGGCGAAATCAAGACTATGTTTCTGCCACCCAACGTTACAGCATTGTTGCAACCAATGGACCAAGGAGTTCTCCAAGCAATGAAGCTAGCCTATCGCAAAAAGTTTCTCCGCACTCTTATAGAAGAAGATGCTACACTAACTTTAATGAAGAAAATCAAAAGAGTAACGATAAAAGACGTTGCGTACTGGTCTGCTGAGGCATGGGATGGCGTCACTGAACAGGCAATTCGAAAGTCTTGGAGAAAGCTCTGGACTTCCCTTAATTTCGTCGATTCTCCAGATGACTGTTGTGATCAAGGACCCCTGCTTCAACTGGTGAGAGAAATTCCCAATTGTGAAGACTGTAACAGGTCCACCAAATTGATAAATAAATTAACTCATTCAAATAAATAATAAATTATTGCGTAAAAGAAAGGGGTATATTTAATTGGAATAAATAACGAATGTTCAAAGTATATTGGAGAATTGTTGTAAGTCAGATAGGAAAGGAAGCAGAAACATCTGTCACAAACAAACACATTCCATTCTTTGTTCCCAATTCAGATATGGTGGGGTTTTTCCAAGAATAAGTCGCAGTAAACAGATGGAGACGGGTCTGAATGTCACCAGTCGAAATGACAACCGTAAGGCTACGGCCACACTTGGCGACCTGGTCGCCGCGACATGGTCGTCGCGACAAATGAAAAATATGGGTTACGTTAAATTAAATGAAGATGGCCACACCAAGCGACCTGCGACCCGCGACCGCCAGCGACAGCAAAACGAACGCGACCGTGAGCGTTTTCTGGTCGCGGCGACAGATACGCTCCCCATGTTATCGTACGGCACCGGCCACACTCGGCGACATGTCGCTCCTTCACACACCTAGTTTCTGCACTGTTTATGTTGTTCAGTTTTGTTTCGACAGTGGTCCTGCGCAGTTGGGAAATATGCCAACTAATATAGATATATTTATAAATGTAGCGTGCGTAGACCTCTATGGGATGTAGCCTTAAAGGAATACAGCAAAAGGGATGGGAAATCTAAGTTATGGGTTGAATTGGCTGCGGTAGTTGTCGAGAACTGGGAACAACTATCCAATGAGGAAAAAAATAAACAAGATAAGATTAAATTTGATGCCTATACGGCTATACCTATATTTATAAGTTCATTTGTATTTGACTCATGCCAATGCTTACTCTAAGTATAAAGGCAATAAAGAAAATTATGATTGATTGATTGATTCAAATTTGACTAATATCTAATGTTATTGAAACTTACAATATCATTTCGTATATGTAATTAACAGAAACTTTTAATTGTTTACACCAAAACATTTTATTCAATACATGAACATTAGTTAAACAAACAGCATAAACTCAATTTTAAATAATTATTAATTACAATTTAATAAACGCAATATTTTTCTTAAACACATATTTTCTCACATACTGTTATTTTTATTTTAAATCATGTTGTACTGCCATGATAAACATCCTGCTGGAGATGTAAAATAATCCGCAAAGGTATCCGCACGGATTGTTTTTTTAAATAGAACATGATCCACCGGTACCAATGACCGCAATATCTTCCAAAGGACAATTCAGAGTATCCTCAAACTTGTAAACATCTCTAACCTGAACAAAATTATGTAAAACACAGGCAGCTAGTACAATTTTGTTCCACATATAGTGGATCCAAAGCAATGGGTGTAGGGAACACACTCCACTTGTTTGCAAGTATACCAAAGGCACATTCAACATAGCGACGACCCCTCGAGGGCCTATAATTGAGCACTCTTTTTTTACGTTAAGATTTTTTCTAGCATAGGGTCTTAGGACATGTTTGATCATGGACAAAGCTTCATCGGCAAGAATAACATACGGTAGGGAAACTGAATTCTCCAAAATAGGCAATAGTTTGTTGTCTGGTACATTTAACTCATCACTGACTAACATGTGACTAAACATGAAACTGACCATGTTTCAAACGAGCTGCATTCAGGGGATGAACTCTAAATCTGCGTTTCCTATTCTTTTTCAGAATAACTAGCAACAGGTCCTCCTCACTTATTGGAGCCATCCTGACAACTGAATTTGTCGTTGGTCGTTCAAGTGTGGCACCTTCCGCGACCAGGTCGCGTAAAAAGAAAGTCGCGACGACCAGGTCGCGGCGACCAGGTCGCCAAGTGTGGCCGTAGCCTAAGAGGAAGGGATAGTTAGTTCGAAAATCACGCTGTGAGAGCAGCATATGATAGAGGTTAAACATATATTGCAGAAGAGCCTTTGAGTCTAACCAATCAAAACGAAGGACCTAGTTGAAAAATGGTCCGTGGACAGCAGCAGCTGTCGGATAGAGACCTCGTGGTGCAATCGGAAGTGCTGGGACTCTATAAACCAAACAACATATTGTACCGGAAGGAAGGGTAGTAGAGGGGAGACCCAAGTCCGATGGTTGAGAGATGTTCCTCAGCCCATTCCAATTCGCTCTACGAATCAAGAAACATGGTCGCATCCATCGACATCCCGCGTTTTTATGTTTGTAGATATTTTATTAAGTGAACTTTTGAAATTCAAGAATAATACTATATTTTAGAATCATTATTAACGAAAATAAATAATTAGTGTTTTATAGTTCAATATCAAGTAAAAACAGGTGTTTAAGAATACGACATAGTCTACAAAACCACGCGGGAAAACTCATCTACTACAAGAACATTCAGCTAAGTTTTAGTCATAATTTAAGTTGTAAAGTAAAAGCCAATTATCAACTTTTTATATAATATTATTTAAAATCTTATTTTTTATTGTAATACAATTGACAAAGTAACGCAATGATTTAATGACTGTAAAATAAAAATGAATTTAATGAAGTAAGATCTGTTTGTGTATTATATAGTCCCACCAATTTACCCGTTTAAGACCCTGAGAATAGAGATTTCATAAATATTTAAAAAATATTCAATTTATTAAATATTTCAATTAAATAAATTAAGCAAAAATAATTAATGTAACGACCGCATAAAAGGAGCAAGTTACAAGACGCAAACAATGCTGACATGGATGAATGGGTGGCAGGAGATCCCAACACCCACGAGAATCTCTCGGATGAGGACATCGTAGCTGCGGTGAGTCGTCGAGAACCTGAGCCCAAGAGCAGCGATGACGATAACGAGGGAAGCGGCACTGGCGGCAGTGAGCTAGTATCGCACTCCGACGCAGCAGCCGCATTTGATCTTGCCCTAAGATACGCAGAGCAAAGCCCCGTGTCTACACCTACTGACCTATTGTTTCTGCGACGATGGCGCAGCACTGCTTCTTCAAACAGGTTTTCTTCTTTAAGGGGAGCATGTACCTTTTTGGCACCAAAATATCGATTTTTTGAAACATATCATAAAAAATACTATGTTTTATGCCCTTTTCAAAAATATATAACACTCTATATCTGAGAGGTTTAGAAATATGTGTAAAATGTGTTTTAAGAAATGTATGCACGCTTTTTTCAGCTGACAACATGGCGCGCTATGGATTGTTAGTGTCAGAATGTATTATATACATATTACTTGCTCCAATTGTATGATTATTAAGTTTTTCCCCTTTAGGTTGGTAGCACTGCTTGCTTTAGATGCATTTGAAGGATGTAAGTCATCTGTAACTTACCTAACCTACACTATTGATATTATTGTTATTGTTTATGTTTACTAACAGTGTTTGTCAGTGTAATTCTATTTTGTGTGGTGCCAGTGATCAAAACTTTGGACTCTTAGTGTGTATTTATTATATAAATAAGTGATATTATTGTGTATTAGCCATGCCTAGAGTGAAAAGGTTCAATAAACAGTCTTACAGAGGTAACCAATTTCGTAAAAATTCAAGTGAACTAGGACTAAGTGCTTCTCCAGGTACAAGTGAATCTAATAGGTCTAGGCCTAAACAATCATCTAGTTCTAAGAAGATTAATGATTCAAAGTTGCCTAAATTTAGTGATTATGACATAAACAATGTAAATATTATAATAGATTTACAACAGATTTCTGGCCTAATAAAATCTTTCACTGCATGTAAATATTGTAGTAGTTCCGACTGCATTGACATAAGCCTAGATGAAGACTTCAAGTGTGGAATAGTACATCGTGTAAATATTTGTTGCAATGTATGTAAACATACTGACTCAGTAATAAGCTCCAAATGTGTTAGAAATATGTATGAGTTGAATCTAAGATATGTTTATGCTCTACGTTCAATCGGCAAAGGCCTAGATTCTGGTAGGGTATTTTCTGCTGTGATGAATATCGCTCCACCAAACAGCCGAATTGAAAAATATAATAAAAAACTGCTTACTGCTGTAACAGAGGTAAGTGAATGTTCACTTAGACAGGCAGCTGATGAAGTTCGTAGCCTAAATGATGATTGTCGTGATATAGCAGCCGCTTTTGACGGTACCTGGCAGAAGCGAGGCTTCACCTCTGTGAACGGCGTAATGACAGCAACATCCTTCGATACAGGAAAGGTTATGGACTTTGAGTGTTTCAGCAAATATTGTAATAAATGTGTCAGAAAACCTCTAAGCCATGACAAAACCCTATTGAAACAGCACAAAAATTCTGGTACTTGTTTGGCAAATTTTTCAGGTACAAGTGGTGGAATGGAGGTGGCGGGAGCTCTGACTCTTTGTCGCCGCTCTGAGGCTAAACTCAATGTGCGATACACAAAATACCTTGGAGATGGGGACTCTAAGGGGTTTACTCATGTTGTGGCAAACAATCCCTATGGTGATGATGTTTTGTTAGAAAAACTTGTATGTGTAGGCCATATACAGAAGCGACTAGAAACAAGACTGCGGCGATTGAAGAGGGATAAAAAAGGAATCAAATTGAAGGATGGTAAAGGACTTGGAGGACAAGGTAGGTTGACTGATGTAGAGATAGATCACTTACAACGTTTTTATGGGATGGCAATAAGGAATAATTTGGAAGATGTTGAAAAAATGAAGAGAGCAATATGGGCTACGTTCTATCACAAATTATCGACTGACGCAAAACCTCAGCACGAACTATGCCCGCCTGGGATTGAGTCTTGGTGCAAATACAGACAAGCTCAGGCAAATAATAAGCTAGATGATTTCAAACATACAAACTCATTGCCTGAATCTATTATGGAAGAAATAAAACCAATCTATAAGGATTTATCAGCCCCAGCCCTACTAAAGAGGTGTCTGCACGGTAAAACACAGAACCCTAATGAAAGCATCAATAGCGTAATTTGGAATAGGCTACCCAAGACCACATTTGTTGGCATTCAGACATTAAAATTAGGGGTTTGTGATGCAGTTCTTAGTTTTAATGAAGGAGCAATGGCCAAAGTGAATGTTTTGGAACGATTATGCATCCAACCAGGACGCTTTATGGTTGAAGGCCTTCAACAAATCGATTCCAATAGGGTTAAAAAAGCTGACAAAGAAGTCCAAGAAGAAAATAAAAAGAAGAGGATAAAAAGAAGGATAGGAAAAAGAGTAAAAATGAAGAAGATGATTACTGTCCAGGTGGATTTTAAAGTGATTATGTGTTTTGAAGTGTAACTAAAACTTTAAAGCTGTTTTACCGAAAGTACCGTTTTGTGACATTTCGGAACACGTTGTGAAACAATTATTAGACTTACAGACTTCAAATTTTACACACTTATTGCAGACTAGTTGGTGAGTAGATTCATGCTTTTTTATCAATATATATTATGTTTTTATAATTTAAAAAAATATTGTATTTACATAATTAAAAAAAAATTTTTTTGTTAAATTGCTACCACGATAATTTTTTTGTTTATTGAGATATTAAAAAAAGGCATGAAAATATAAAGCTGTTAATGTAGAACAAAACCCTAAAGTTTAAAGTCAATATGTCTAATAGTTTAGGAGATAATGGTACCGACATGTTGCAGTGTACTCCCATTTAAATAACATGGGACCCGAAAAAGGTACATGCTCCCCTTAAAACAATTGAAGTTAACTGACATGACTAAACTTTCTTAAAATTTGTAATGTACTGTACTCTACTTTACTTGATATACATTTATATACTGCACTTAAAACCTAAATAAACCGTTTTCGTTGCAGAAACATGTACAGTACTGTTAATTGCTCATCCTTTACTCTAGCTTGCACTAAAAAAAAAAAAAATCGGCGCAGGCCACCGGTTCGGATTATCCGGAAATTCGGACTAACGAGGTTCGGATTAGCGGGGTTCTAGTGTATATATAATTTTTTTCTTCTTTATACTGTAATTGAATTAAAAAAAATAATACAAATAAATTAAATAAAATGAAAAAAATTTTCATCATGTAATGTATAATTCATACGCTATTTTTTCCATAAATATAATTTTTATATAATTTTCCCATAAAAGGTAAGATTTTTTATGAGAGGTAGATCTTTTATAATGGTTTTTGGGGGTTTAAAAAATAGAATACAATCAAAAAAAAATTGGAAACTTTTAAGAAGTCTTAAATCATCGTATATATGTATACATTTCAATAAAATATCTCAAGCCTTTCATAAACTTTTTCTTTATATAATCGTGAGGGGTGGTTTATTTTTTAAGGGTTGCTCATTTTTAATGAATAATAATAAATATAATACATAGTCAATGTACTAAAATACATTACTTTTAAGCTGGTAAAAACTTTGTTCCTTTTTTTTCGAGAATGAAGGGGTAGTTTTTGAGAATTGTAAGGGTACAAAATAATTTAATTTCATAAATTATTTTATGAAAACTTAAAAGTAACTGTTTCCAACATTTTTGAACACGAATCAAAACTTTGAAATACGTAAATCTAGAATTCTCGATTTTTTTACATACAAGGGTAGTTTTTACCCCCAAATATCAAAAAGCACACATTGAGACATTTTTACTTTTGAAGTATAGGAACAGATTAGCTTGTATGCAAATTTTTAGGAAAATCCTTGCCATCCGAACAAATTTCCAGGTTAAAGCTTATTTTTTGCTTCAATGACTGTACTACTGGAGACGTTTCTTCTACTCCTCATAGCAGTGCTGGAACTCCGATACTGGAATAACCTTCAGCTGGTCGGTTACAGCCGTTTGAATGTTTTCGGCTGTCCCAAAATGATTTCCCTTGAGGTGATTTTTCAACTTTGGGAAGAGAAAAAAGTCACAAGGACTCAAGTTAGGCGAATAAGGAGGCTGAGGAGCCACAGGAATGTTTTTACTGGCTAAATACTCGTTTATTGAAATTGCTGTGTGACAAGGAGCATTATCGTGATGCAACACCCAGTTGTTCTTGATGTTTGGTCTCACACGAATGACCCTTTTTCGAAGTCTTTCAAGAACCTCTCGGTAAAAGAGTCGATTGACCGTTTGACTTTGGGGTAGAAACTCTTTGTGGACGATTCCGTGGATATCAAAAAAACAAATCAGCATGGTTTTGATCTTTGACTTCCCTATCCTTGCCTTCTTTGGCCTCGGAGAGGTTGAAGTGTGCCACTCCATGCTCTGGCGCTTGGTTTCTGGGTTGTACTCAAACACCCAAGACTCGTCACCAGTAATGACACGTTCCAGAAAATGGGGGTCATTTTCAATTGAATCCAAAAAGTCAAGGCACCTTTCCTTCCTGATGTTCTTCTGGTCTTGCGAAACGTTTTTTGGAACCATTTTTGC